>ML859552.1:0-13976 GCA_009831015.1 Picea engelmannii | reverse complement strand
CAAAGAAAACTAAGACAAAATGGCGGAGAAAAGGACGGAAGACATGATTCATGAGGCTTTGGAAGGTGGAGGGGGCATTACACAAGCCAAAGGGCATGACCAAAAACTCATAGTGGCCCTCATGAGTTCTAAAGGTAGTCTTGAGAATATCTGCCTCTTTCATATGTATCTGGTGGTAGCCCGAACAAAGACCCAGTTTAGTGAAGAATTGGGCGCCACTCAATTCATCCAGGAGGTCATCAATGACAGGAATGGGGAATTTGTCTTTGATGGTAAGTTTGTTGAGGGCACAGAAGTCGGGACACATTCGCCAAGAACCTTCTTTCTTCAGGACCATGACCACAGGAGACAAATAGGGGCTCGTACTAGGGCGGATAACGCCTGCATTAAGGAGTTCCTGGACCATTTTCTCAATTTCATTTTTTTGGGAAAAGGGGTGACGATACAGACGAATATTGGGAGGAAGGCTTCCTGGTACAAGGGGAATGGAATGATCATGAACATCACGGGAAGGAGGGAGACCTTGGGGAGTAGAAAATACCAATTGATGTTTAGAAATGATGGCTTGGAGATCTTGCGGTACCGAGGGTGTCTCTATTGCTTGTATGGCATGGGGTTGGGCGATAACACCAGAATGACCCTTTTGAGCATCTTTTCCATGCGATGGGAACTAATGATCTCAGGTGAACCGGCGGTGATGCCTTGGAACTTATATCGGTGGCCCTCATGGTCGAATTGCATGGTTAAGTCTTTAAAATCCATGAGAATGGGACCCAAAGTCCTTAGCCAGTCTGCACCCAACACAATGTCACAACCTCCCATGTCGATAACAAACATATGGGATTTCAGGTGGTAGTCACCAATTTGGAGACGCACATTTTCACAACGCCCTCCACATTTCATGGAACCACCATTGGCAATCATGATTTGGAAATTATTGACGGCATGGATGTAGCAATGAGTTTCTTGGGCAATGTGGCAATGAATAAAATTATGGGTGTTGCCACTATCAACCAGAATGATGACCTTTCGATGTTTGATGTAACCGATGAGCTTGAGGGTTTGGGGAGCGGAAAAACCAGTGAGAGCATTGAGGGAAATGACTGGTTCTACTTCGGGAGTGTCTAAGGGAGGGGTTATGTCAGTGGAATTAGGTGACTCAGACATAGAGGGAGTTTCTTCATCTTCTTCCAAAATCTCCTCGGAGATGGCCATAAAAATATTTTGTTCTTTACACTTGTGGCTCGGGAAATATTTGTCATCACAGTTATAATAAAGGCTTTTGAGTTGGCGTTCAGCGATTTCAGTCCGGGTCAATTTTTGGATCTTTAGTGGAGCAGAGGGAGTAGTGGGATTTACTGGTTTAGGGCGAGGGATGAAGGAGGGTTTGTGGTTTTGAGAAGATACAACATGTTGTTCTTCTTTATCTCTTTTGGTAGCCTCCACCCAACTCTCAAGCCAAGCCATGAGGACATGGGCTCGAATTTCATCCTTGAGGCCGCTGATAAAACACTCTCGGAAAAAGGCATCAGACATGCCCTATGTTCTAAAAGTCAGGCACTCAAAGGAAGCTATAAAGTCTTCCATTGTTACTAATTGTTCCATCTTTGTCAAACGACCCAAATGGTTGGTGTCAGTGTCAAAGCGTTCATAAAGCTCTGCCACAAATTGTGTCCAAGCAATATACCATTGACGAGAATTTTTTCTCCATTGCCACCATTGCCAACGTTCTTGATCTAGATGGAGAACACCATACCGAAGTTTGGCCAAGTCATTTGTAATGTTGTATAAAGAGAAGTAATGTTCCATTTGGGTTACCCAACCAATGGGGTCTGAGCCATCAAATTTGGTCACATCCACCCGCGGAAGGCGTAGGTCACGTTGAAAGTGATGGTTTTGCAAGGTATGGGAATGAGAGGAATGGTCACCTTCAGTATGTGGGGGTGAGGAAGAGGAAGGGTTATCTGTAGGGATATGCAATTTGGTGCAGAGTGCCGAAAAGATTGATTCAAGCTGGGTGGTGAGGTTTTGTTTGATTTCGCCCATTCAGGACTACATGGTTGTATTGATGGCGACAACATTGGCACTGAGTTGTTTCACTTCTTGTTGGGTCTCAATGAGACCAGATTGCAAGGTGTTGAAGCGAGCTTCCAAGTCTTGGCTACGAGTATGGGCCATGAGGATGGAGGAACTGAAAAGTGGCAGGCGGGGTAAAAAAAAAAAATTGCCGAAAAAATGACATGGATGAATGTGATAAGGGCGAAGAGATGAATCCAATGGAATAGATTTGAAATAATGGTGAAAAAATTTCCAGATTTTTTTTTTTTACGGAGTTATACTCCGGTCTGAAGAATACTGCAGAGAGGAAATGCCCAAATGCTTAACCAGAAAGAAATGTGTATTTACTTGGCAACCCGAACACAGTTNTTTAATTTGTTTATGTTTCTGTCCCCAAGGGTTAGGTATTCAAGGGTTCTACAGACAAGGGTTTGCCCTGTGCTATAGCTCTTTGATATACATGCGGGGTCCAACAGTAGTACTCGATCCAATATCTCAAGGCACTAACTAAGGAGGATAGACCGTACCCTTAGTCGTACTACCTGACTACCCAGGTACTAGAGAGTATCTTCCCGAGTGTTGTTCTCGGTGACACTATAGCAATCAGGCGGCCGATCGGTTTATCTAAAGAGGGCTTCAGGTAATCTAGGTCGATCCGTACACAGGTGTTGTCTGATGCGTTACCACTCGAAGGGGTACCAATAGGGGTTACAAGGGTGGTCAACAGATGTGCGCTTAAGTACCACTTGTATTTCCTGCGTGTATGAATACCTCAATCGCGGGTTTATTCGCGTAACGACAGATCTTTGTGGCTTAAAGACGTCGAAATACGTCTCTACCTTGAAAAAAAAAAATTAACCCACACTTTCTGCTGAGAAAAGTGCTCTGATACCACTTGTAATATACCAGATATAAAATGCATGCAAAACAAAAATAAAATGCTAGTAATGGAAAAATAACAACAATGTAACCAGAACATTCACCACAATAACAATGAAATGATATAAGAATAACAACAGAAATAGCACTTTGAATCTGAAAGCAATGTTCATGGGCCTCTTCAAGGGGGCAACCTCCAGTTGAGCAGAGCTCTATTACAATAATATCCAAGCTAGGGTTCTCATACCCTCGACTCTTATTTATACTAAAAAGAAGCATCTAGAGGAAGATCCTTCTAGAAGTGGAAGCTTCTATTAAGTCTTCTTACATCCGCCTTATTCTATTTTATTGAAAGACCTTATTAATATTGACCTTTATTACATCTGAATATATTGTTCTACCTATGTGTGGGTTAGGACCCTAACAAAAGGCTCTGGGTCCTTATTCCTAAGAATCTCGTTAAGTTGCTTCAATTTGCAGTGCTTTAGTTTCATCTCTACATTCCTATTTGAGGATAATTATTGCTAGCGTGTGTAAGTAGGCACCAGAAATGGCTCAAGAGAGTCTTGCAGTCAAATCGAAAACATAACAAGAATTTGGCGTTGGACAATGTTTTCTTAGTTGACATATAGGGAGGTGAGATGGGGCATGGCATATAATGGAATACCATGTCGTGCCATGCATCGCCATTTCTCAAGGAGCATTGTAGATCAATTTTCATCTTGTCAATGCTTCTTCATGAGAACACTCGTCGAAGAGAAGCACATGTAAAAGAGCTGATGTCGAGCCCTTTTATGGGAAGTCTCTGCTCCGCTCTGCACCAACAGTTTCATCAGGGAAGGAATCAATGATATCAAATCTGGATGGAAGTAGGAGGCGACTGACGAAAAGTTGTGACCTCTCTTTTCAGATCTCAGTCTATCAGCATAACCAGTCCACGCCCATGCTTTCTCTCCAACCACCAAGTCTCAGGCTCTTTGATAATCCATGTCAATAATTGATGTTAATGATGGCATTGGGAAAATAGAGGTGAGGAATTCACTTGGGCCATATGTACTTGAGTTGAAATTCCTAAGATGATATCCCCTTGCCCCCCACATTATCTCCTTCCACCTTATAGCTCACATCCTTATCATACTCATGGCAAATCTAATTTTCAATCCTAAAAAGGACGTAGAAGGACAATCTTGTATGCCTTCCAAGACCTAAGAGCAATTGGCATTATGGTGTTGATTAGTAAGGTGACACCTTAAAGCATAATAACAATGTGGATTATTCTTGACACTCACTCTACCTACAACAGATTGAAGGCTCAAAGCATGCACAAGAGGAAGATAAAGCTCAACAATTCAAGTGAGAGATGTGGTATAAGGCAATCCTTTCCTTTCATCTCATTAGACCAATTGAAAGAAGAGAATCGAATTATGTATGGTAACATTGGGCCAAAATTAAAAGTTGTTGATCCCTTGACAAGAAAAAACAAAGATAGTGTAGATGAAACCAGAGGTTATGAGAGAGAAGATGCTCTAGGTCATGTGGATCATTCAAAACAAAAAAAATATTAAGCTTTGAAAAGGGAGCACCCCTTAAATGGTGGGATTATTTGCATACAAGACAAAAAAAAAAAAAATACAACTACAAAGATCTAGATGGTTGATTAGAAACACTAACTCATCACATACACTAAGTTAGCAAACCAAAACTCATATAAAACATTCTATTTTTAGAAAGAATAAAAATACATAACTAAACCTAATATAAGTAGTGCTAACAAGAATAAAATAAAGCAACACATAAAAATCATGATAAAGCCAATAAATAGAATTTTCATTAAAAACATTAGTGTACATCCAAAAACTTAAATGCACATTTCTAACATTTATAAGGTGTACATCCTTTATTTTTAGATGGTCAACTTGATCTTATAATGAAAAATCAATCGTATTGTTACATGGGGTACAAAGATTATTCACTTGATGTTCACTTGCAATAATTTGATAACAACTATTTTGAATGGTTCTCTCACATACGTTCACTTGCAATAATTTGATAAAAACAATTTTGAATGGTTCTCTCACATTGTAATGTTTGCTTAGAAAATGAAAAACCTTTGATCATTATTTTCTCTATTATGCTTTCATCATGCAAACATGGATTTTAGCTTGTGGAATTGTATGTAGATCTTTATAATTTTTTAAGTCTATTTTATTTTAATAGATACCTCTTTTTCATAATGGTTTGGGGATGGGAGGACACATTTTGAGAACGCTAGAGAGACTTCACAAATTTCAAGGATTGGAATAGGGAAAGACACTTGAAAAAAATTAACTAAAGGTACAAATTTTAACATTTAATTATTCAATTAAAAAGTTGATATAAAGTAATCCATGGATCATATGTCGTTCAATGATACATTTTTATATCACAAGACAAGCATCAATTCATACGGCATTCTAAATCAAAGCGAGCTTGGGTAGGAGCACAAATAACAAAGTTTAGCTTAGCTTATGGCATTGAAACCAATTCAATAATTGGTTGTTGAGAAAGGAGTTCAAAAAATACAAATTATGGGTGATCTAAAGGTGATGAATGATTGGATGAAGGGGGCATGTGTTATTAAACATAAAATCTACGAGGATATATTAAACATAAATTATGTTATCAATGAAGTTACAGTTGTGTATGAATATATAGAAAGGAATAGGACTACAAATTTATTGTTAAAGGAAAGCTTGCACATGGCTCCTAGAACACAAATATGGGAACAATAGGAGGATGTTCTAGTTACATATGACCCAAAAAAAATTCTATAAGTTTATTTTAGATAATTCATATTTCTCTCATGGGGGTGTTTTTCTTCTTTTTTTTTTCTTCTTTTTTAACTAAAATGCGCATAAGTATTTTCACATTATGTACAAAAAGGAGTTTATAGAAAAATCTGGGGGAGGCCTGCCTCTAGGGAAACTAGGTCTTCCACAATCTTAACATCATCACACATAGTCTTTCTATTCCTAGGAGTCTATTTATCATCTAGTTCATAAACAAGAAAAAAGGACAATCTAAGCTATTATCCTATGATTGTTCAAAGATACTAGAAAGAACAAAAACAAAATAGGCATTATGCATTGGATGCAAAAGTTGTGTCCTCCACAATATTTCCCTTTGGCTCCTTGTTTTTTTTGTCTCCTTTAGTTTTGAGCTTGATGGTTGTGAATCTCCATCCAAAGTGATGGGATTTTCTTGGGCTCCTTTAGAAACCTGTGAATTCTTCTTGTGGGTAGTAACCTTAGGTTCCTCATTGACTTGGGAGGCAGAGATTCCAATTCCAAAAACTGCTTTATAGACTGCCTTGAACTTCCCTTCAAATGTCCTTATTGTGTGGAGAATGTCTTGTTGTTGTTCCTCTTGGTTTGTCATGGCCTAAGCTATCAAAGCTTTAACTAGCCAATAGGTTTATGTGATCTTGAAAAACTTAGTATCATGAGTACGAGAGAATACAAGGTCATGGAACCACCCCTCAACCTCTTCCCAAACCTGGTTGTCAATCAATGTCTACCTATTTTGTTTTACCATGTCTTCCATCTCTTCAATTTTAGCTTTGGAAAACTCAAAGCATTTTTCTTGAAAAAGTCATTCTACTATCATAGCTTCCTTCTCTGCTCGGGACTGATGTTGGGGCTTTCCTGAGGTCGAAGCCTTGAGGGAGAAAGCCCATGGTTTTTTTCTTTTCCCTCCCCTAGCATTACTCTTGGTCATGTTGGAGGAACCCAAACTTATGACCTGGAAGAAAGTTAATACTTGTGAAAATATGGCTTGGTGTGCACATCAGAGAACCTTCCTAAAGGACCCCTAAGGCTCGACACTCTTTGCAAAACAAAACATTTCTTGACCCGACCCTTGTGAACAAAGAAAAGAAAAATTTCCCCATTCCACACCAAATGCTAGGCACCAAAAATTAGATAGGGAAACCAGAGAACCAAGGAGGTGTGGCCTAAGTTATAGACAGTGGGAGGCTCAAGAAAATTCCAAACACAGATTAAACAAGGTGACCCTTCATCTTTCTCTGGGATTCTCAAGCATGATTGAGTCTCCACTATGATGTCGAAACAAAGGGCCTCCTTACAAAAAAAATATAATATCCTTACCATTTTCTAGGATACCCACTTACCCATATTATCATCACAGAAACTCCCTATGGTACAAAATCCCCCTGCAATTTCTTTCTGAAAAGAAAGTTAGGAGAGCTCATAGTACCCTATCATTAAGTTGCAAGGCGGGTTTGTTATTTCACCAACTAGTTGAGATGCATAATCGTCACTAAATTCCCTATCTCCCCTCACACCTCATCACTACTCTACATGTTCTCGATTTCCATTCCATCATGGTTTGGCGAGGTGGTAGTCACTTGGCACGTGTGGGTAGTCACAGCTCCATCTGTTAATACCCCATCCGGGGAAGGTGGGGGGATGTTAGTTTATGTTATATAATTTTGATTTCTAGAAACTGGTTTTAGTTAATGCTTTGTAATGTTTTGAATATATGACGAGATGTAAAGGATGAATATATGTAATTCTTTTCAAGACTATTTTCTAGTAGCTTAATTACAATATTCACTGGTAGAAGTATATGTGAAGGATATAATTTTCTGGTGTTGTGATAGAACCCTCTTTTTGAAGGTTTGGAGTGTATTTGTCTTTTAAGGCAGTGATGAAGTGGTACCTTTATACACTCATATTTTCGAAAATGTAATGATTGTCAGAAGGCATTTGAAAAATGTAATTTTGTTTTCATTAATAAAAATGTGATTTTTTTTGTGGGTACAAAAAAGAGTTTCATATGATATTTAATAAAACATCCATAATTGAAGACTAAGAAATTAACATCAATTAAGTCTTTAATACATAAATGTAAAAATATCTATGACTAAATAATCACATGTGATATTAAATATAATAATTAAAATTAAAAGGAAGGAGCAAGTAACTAGCCACACTCAAGGGCTAAAGATAGTTGCATTTTCAAAATGAAAAAACTACCAAAGCATGTGTTGGTCTTCTATTCTCATGTGTTGCAACAATTCATATATCATCATTGTCAATGGTTGTCCAAATCCCCTCAAATATGCTCAATGGCACCCCAACCTTTCTTTGTTACAACTTTGCACCCTCATTAACATGTGTGGCCTCCTCTCAATAAAAATCTCATTGTGTCATTAGTATTGTCAAATACTCTAGTGTGGACTAGTACAAAACAAGTAAGACATTGTGAACCACAACTAGCTTTTTTATTGTCCTAGACGAAAGTTCATCCTCTTGATAAAACGGTTGAAGCTATATGTAGACTAGTTCCTCTCAGCCATTAGGGAACTCACAATCTGAGTGAGTAGTAAAACAACAAGGTGTTAGCTCTATAAACCCATCCCCATCCATCCATTACCACTCAATTGGGTTGTCTTGGTCTATGGTAAGTCAAAAGGGTACCCTTTAGTAATTAAAACCGGTGGAAGAAAAGGTAACCAACACACAACACTAGAATAAACATAGTCCACGCAAAAAACTCAAGTTCATTAAAGCTAAATTGAAAATATTTAATAATGAATTTGTTGGCAATATTTTTCTCAATAAAAAATAAAAATTATGGCAAGGAATTAAAAACTTGAAAAATTCAAGCATGCTCAAGAAATTCTCCAAACGAAAAAGGTTTTACTCCAAACTATCTAGAACTAAGAGAAAAATCACAAAGCTTTCTAGAAATAGAAACCCAAACAAAATTAATTTTATACAAATTAATGATTTAGAGAGGGAACTGTTAGATTTAGAGAAGTAATGCATAACATAAATGTCTTTTAAAAATTCAGCTAGAATAGCAACTAGAACACATCCATAGATCCTGAACTGTTAACCTTAGGAATAAAAAATCAATAGACAATTCTCAGATCTGAACAGACTAAGAACTCAACCAGTGATCTAACTCTTAGTTAGTAAACATCAGATCATCAAAACAGAAAATAGTGTTGATACAAGCTCACTGCAAATTTAATTCAGGGATAGATCTAATTAACAGCTCTAATTTAGAACTAAAGAAACTGATCTAAACAGTGGATCTGAAACAGATCTAAACTAGAAGCAAGATTCAGATAGAAAGGACAAATAGATCTAAGTTTCAGAAAGCAGATATAATCAACAACTAAGGGTGAAGGGGGTTTAAGTGGGGTTACCCGGTGGCAGTACTTGTCCATTCATTTTCAAGGTGATCTTTGTAACTTTATCATCATTGCATATGGGATACATCCCTTATGTGGTCATGCCCACCTTCAAGGAGGGTCATGCACCAACAACCACATGATCAAGGAACATGTTGCCCCAGAATATTTCTGGGGTCTTATCCACCAAGGTACAAGACCAAGGATCAACCCATGCCCCAGGCATGGGTACCCTGGACGATGTCCAGGGGCCCTAGACATATCTAGGGACTTTAACTGCTTTGTCCCAGACCAAGAACCCCAGTCATATACTGGGGGCCCTCTCAGGGGTCTTTACTGCTTGGTCCCAGACCAAGAACCCCAGTCATATATTGGGGGCCCTAACAAGGGTCTTTTTCCATGGCACTGAATGTTTGGTTCCACACCAAGTACCCCAGGAGTGCACTAGGGGCCCTAGATCTCGGCTAGGGTCTTTGCCATCCTCCCGGAGAATGGTTCTTGCAGTTGTTTTAAATTCAACACTCTCTCAACAAGAGAGGCATTCTCAGCTACACCAAGCTTGTCACGAAAGTATACAAACTTTGTCAGTGACAGTGGTTTGGTAAAAACATATGTCGTATGTTCTATTGTCAGAACATACTGAATGTTGAGGACGTTCTTCTGAACCATGTCCCGGACATAGTGGTATCTCATCTCAATGTGTTTTGATCTGTCGTGAAACACTGGATTCTCGGTGAGCTTTATACATCTCTGATTGTCACAGTGAATGACTGTGGGTTCAAGCTCTGAACTAAACAAGTATGAAAGTAGTTTTCTAAGCCACACTGTTTCTCTGCTAGTAGCACTCGCAGCAATGTATTTTGCTTCTGCAATGCTTTGGGCTATGGAGCCATGTTTCCTGTTGGACCAGGAAATCATTGTTGAACCCAAACTGAAGCAATATCTGGAGGTGCTCTTTCGATCCACTGTACTTCCCGTCCAATCTGAATCTGTAAAACCATGGAGCATTACACCTCCACTAGAAGTGTATCTAAGACCATAAGTTATGGTTCCCTGAACATATCTCAGAATATGCTTCACAGCAATCATATGTATATGCTTTGGTTCACACATGAACTGGCTAAGAGCATTTACCGCATAACAGATGTCTGGTCTCGTATGTACAAGATACATCAAAGACCCAATGATCTGTCGATATAAGGTGGGGTCTTCTGGATCTGAACCTGTAACTTGATCTTGTAGTTTATTTAGGTTAGAGATCATTGGAGTTGTCATGGACTTGCAGTCCATCATGCCAAATCTGCGGAGTACATTAACTACATATTTACCCTGTGAGAGAAAAATCTCTCCTGGTTTCTGTCAAACCTCCAAGCCCAAAAAATAGTGCATAAGCCCCAAGTCTTTCATTTCAAACTCTGCAGAAAGCTCCCTCTTAGTCTGAGCTATCAAGTTTTCCTCTCCAGTGAGGAACATATCATCCACGTATAAGACTAGGATAACTGGATGATTTTGAACAATCTTTATATAAAGATTTGGATCTGCTATGCTCTTGGTGAATCCAAGACTTTGTAGAAAACTGTCTATTCTACCGTACCAAGCTCTCGGAGCTTGCTTCAACTCGTACAGGGCTTTCTTGAGTTTGCACACATGAGTTCTTTTATCATTTATCACGAAACCTTCAGGTTGCTCGATGTATACTTCTTGTTCAACTTCACCATTAAGAAAAGTAGTCTTAACGTCCATCTGGTGAAGTTTCCAACCAAAAACTGCTGCAAGAGATATAATAATCATAATTGAAGTATACCTGGCAACTGGAGCAAAAATCTCGTTGTAGTCAATTCCTTCTTTCTGAGAGAAACCACGAGCCATGAATCTTGCCTTGTATTTCTCAATACTGTCATCTGTTGCATGCGTTATCTTATAAATCCATTTTGAAGTTACTATTGATTTTCCATGAGGTCTAGGAACTACGGTCCATACATCATTCGTTAGAATAGAATCATATTCTTCATTCATAGCATCTTTCCACACTTGATGTTTGGAGGCTTCAACAAATGTGGAAGGTTCTGAATCAATCACAATATTTAAATGAGCTATGAGACTGGAGTACTTATCTGGTTTCTTGCTTTCTCTAAAGGTGCTCTTAGGAGCTGAATGTTTTTCTGCTTCTTTCAATATTTCACGGCACCAAGCTGGTTTCCTTTTAATAGGAGGTATTTCTATTGGAAACTCAATAGTGTCCCTTGAGGGATCCACTGGAAGTTCTAAGGTTTCCTCCCTCTGCTCATCTGAAGGATCAAGTGGTGGAGCTTCCTGCTCCTCTGAATCACATGGAAGTTCTCTAGCCCGACGAAAAGTTGTTTCTTCATGAAAAGTCGCGTCTCTGCTTACTTCGATGAACTTTTGACCAGGGATATAAATCCTGTAAGCTTTTGAGGTTTCACTGTATCCCACAAAAGTTCATTTCTTACCGAAGGGCTCTAGCTTAGTCCTCTTCTCTTTTGGAATGTGTATATAGACTGGACTGCCAAAGATTCTTAAGTGATCAACTGAAGGCTTACATCCGGTGAAAACTTCTTCAGGAGTTTTCGCTTCAAGGGCTTTGTGTGGACATCTATTCTGAATGTAGACTGCAGTACTGACAGCCTCGGCCCAAAGTGATAAAGGTAAGTTTTGGTCATGCATCATGGCCCTGACTGCTTCACAAATAGTTCTATTCTTTCTTTCATCAACCCCATTCTGTTGAGGGTTATATGGCACAGTTAACTCCCTCTTAATTCCAGAAGCCCGACAGAGTTCGTCATATTTGAAGGAGTCAAATTCTTTACCATTATCTGTTTTGAAAACTCGGATATGTCTACCTGTTTGATTTTCAACAAGATTCTTGATATCTTAAAATCTGCTAAAAGATTCATCTTTAGTTTTTAATAAATAAATCCAAGTTTAACGTGAACAATCATCAATAAAAATGATATAATAAATACAACCATTCATAGATGGCGCAGACATGGGCCCACAAAGATCAAAATGAATTAAATCCAAAATTCCATTTGACTTTCTATTACTGAGAGGATAGGGTTTCTTTGTATTCTTACCCAGTGAACAACATTTACAAACACTTTCATGCTCAACAGAAAATATTGGCATACCTGTCCCCATATTTTGCAAACCTGGAAATGCGTTGTAGTTGAGATGTCCAAGTCTTCTGTGCCAAAGCTCGCAGGGATTGATCGTCTCGTGAACTAGAGCTTGAACAACCTGACCTGAAATCTTATAAAGTCCACTCTCACGAGTTACAATAGTTATAGCAGTACTTAAATCTTCATTTGAGGACCACAAGAGGGCCTTCCCTTTGGAGAAAGCTACTGAGTAACATTTACTTTCTAAAACTGGAACAGAGATTAAATTTTTCTTTAGACCAGGTACATAAAAAATTTCATCAATGTGAAAGAGATTACCTGAGTGAAACCGGAAAGAGGTAGATCCAAAACCTTTTATGTCATAGGTGCCATCATCACCTAGTTCAACCTTTGCCTTGAATTTCTTGTCTTGATAGTTTGCAAGGTTTTGTTTGAAGCCTGTCATGTGTCTGGAAGCACCGTTGTCTATTAGTCAAATCTCCTCTGACTTGGTGATAGTGTCGAAAAGAGTTGAGATAAGATAAAATTCATTTTGTTATTCTTACTCTTTGGTGGCAGCCCTAGTTTGTCTTCTTTGAGGCTCCTCTTGGGGTTTAGCTTCTTCAGTGGCAACTGAGGCTTGAAATCTTCCTCTTCTTTTCTGCTGAGAGGGAGGATTCCTGCAATCTCTTGCATAATGTCCTAGCTTATTGCAGTTAAAACCAGTGTTACCAACATCGACAACGGCAAAATATCGCCGAGGGTCCGAAAACGAAAATATCGGCAAAATCGGGGAAAATATCGGAAAATGTCGTAAGAACGAAAAAAATACAAAAATATTCTTTTTTTTTCAATTTTTTAAATATCTAAAGCATCAACAACATCAAATAAATGCATTTCCACATAAATATGAAAAGAGAACTCATATATAAAATGTATAAGATGTCTAGTAAACTCGAATGCATCACAGATCAACACTGAATCATGTCCTGACTCTAAAGCCTCAAAATATCATCAAAAAATACAATAAATGTATCTCATCATCATGAATTATCTACAATGAAATCAGATAAATAAACTAACAATTCCCTCGGCCCCTTTTATGACTGAAGGTGATGGCTCTAGAAATGGATTTTCCTTTAGAGGAAGAAGGTCATGGGGCTGGCATTGGACTCTAATGTATTGTAGAAGAAGAAAAATATAGACTCTGGTGTCCTCTACTGGTGCTACTGCCAAGTACAACTCGCTCTGTGGAGTTCCTGAAGATATATTCATGTGCATCCATATGAATCCAAACCATTATACATAAATATGCAAAGTTTCTCTTGTAAATAGCAATGGTGCATATAACCAAAATAGCACCGAGTGCAATGCATATCTGAACCAAAATACATCAACAAAGAGGTTGTAAATGGCCTATAGAGTCCAAAAAAAATCATGCTACAACAAATAACTACATATCATCAAAAGCATTGCCTATATTAGCATCCTCATCATCAGTGTCACCCTCTAAACATTAAAATAAGATAGAAAAAACTTAACATGCCTAATAAGTGATTTTACTTGAGTGAAGGATACATTTTTACTAGATTCATGACAGAAGAGTTCAACAATCAATGCCACCAACATCGAGGTACATAGAGGGCTTGGTGCTCTTGACTAAATGCTAGTTCCATACCCTCATACATGATAGAATCTAGTGGAAATGTTGCAATATT
>ML859551.1:37883-48157 GCA_009831015.1 Picea engelmannii | reverse complement strand
AGTGGTTTTATCTCCTTGACTATCCTCTCTTGGGCAGCAATCTGTGGAAGGGGTTTTCCTTGACTTGGCCTTTATCCTTTAGCCTTCCTTTGACCAGATTGCCTTAGGGACGTCTCCCTTGGACTTGCCCTCCTGAATAGAAAGAGCTCCCCATCGAGGTGACAGTGGGTGGGGAAGCTCCTGTTACGCCGGTTTCAAGCCCTGACTCAAGCTTTCAAACCTTTCCTACAAACCGTGCGATAACAGTACCCATGAACATAATAGGTTGGCTCGTGATGAGACCCCCTATCCTCTTGGCTAGGTCTTGTTTTTTGCTATTTTTCTTTGGGTCCCTCTTGTTTCTTACTGAGAGGCTTTTTATTGCCTTCTCGGGGATCCTTGGGCGAGGCATCTCTAGGTTTCATTTTTATGGCTTTTGTCTTTTACCAGCTGCTTTTACCTTCTGGGCCTTTAGCCCCTTCCTCCCACTAGATAAGGTGCAACCCTGCAACATGTCATCCTAATGCCCGGACTAAGGGAAAAGGGTAGATGAGCGGGAGACAAGATGAAAAATGATTATATGATGGGAGCGGACGAGGGCTCTTCAGAAAACCCGCCAAGTGACAAACCAAAACCTATGGGTAGAGGCTTGCTAAGACACCCCGTCAATCCCCTCAATCATGGTCTAGTGGGTCAATGTAAGATCCAAGCAGTTATCAGAAATAAAAGGAATTTGATGCATATATCTAAAGGTTATAATGATCAAAAATGATACATACCATGATACCTGGACCAATTACCTCATGGAGCAAGAGTCTTCTCCGATACAAGTCCAAGCCGAAGGTGATGGATGTCGTTGCTGCTAACAAGACAAGTCTGATGAAAGAGAAGAAAGATGGGCCCTCCAGGGCCATGCTCAGGTCAATCCTGCTCTCGGTACTCCATGTCTAGGACCTGTGGGCCTCAAGACATGATCTCCTAGTTATCCCTAGAAATCGGGGATAACATGGCCTATTGCAATGTCTCTAGGAATATCAACTATAGCTATGGGATCAACTGGATCAGTAACTGTCTCCCTCTGAACTGCTGAAGGGGGAGAAGGTATTGTCTCTTCTTTCTTGTCAAAATAGTTTGACTCCCTCTGAACTTTGTAGGATAAACATTTGTCCTGGATGAAATTGTGACATCATCCTTTTCTTGTGTTGCTAACCTGGAGATATCCCATGCCTTCTCAGGTCCTCTACTGCCTCTACAGTACTTTACTAAGCAAGGAGAAATATGGTCTCTCGTACCAGGGATCAGGCCCCTTCAATAATGAAATAAGAAATTTGGCCTCTCGTACTAGGATAATAACCAAGATGGCCTCCCGTAGTGATAACAACCAAAATGGCCTCCTGTACTAGGGATAGTATCTTGTGTATCTCTTGTATAACTGTTGTAACATTTCTCATTTATTATCGTAAGTACTTGTATATTCTTGTTGTGGAATAGTTGCAATCTTGTAATCTTGTAATCGTTTTGTAATTCAACACCCTCAAACATAGTTGACCCCTTGCCCAATCTCTAGGCACTAGTCTTAGTTGACTTAGGAAAAAGGCTTTGCTTGACATTTTATTGATCCCGCATCTTGCATTTGTTGCCTTAGCATCATAGGTTAGTTCTCCCCTTAACCTTTAACAAATTAAAACCAACTCCTAGAACTTCAAAGTTAAATCACATCTAGTAACTAGGGTCTACCCCCCTTGGCTTCCCTAGGAGTAAGCCTAGAAGAAAGAGGTTCCAGTCAAGGTGACAGTGTGGACTGTGAACCTAGGCATTGTGCCTCCAAGGACACACTAAGTGAGCTAGACTTTGCTCACGTTTGCAAGTGTGTATTAGAACGGAAACACAAACTACTAACACATTCTAACCCTAGATTAGATCGATCTACTAACTTCATTGCTGCTACTATTCAATTAAGTTGCAAACATATTTTGCAGCATTTAAAGCTTCTCTAAGTGATTGAAAAGATTGACTAATGCATAGCCTTATTTGCTTCTGAAGAATATTGGTGTTATGATATTGATGATTAATTAGTCCTGCTCATTCTGAAGCTTTTCTAAGGCATTTATTGTGAAGTATTGTCTTGTGATTATTGCTATTATACATCTTTGTTTACTTCATCAAATATATTAGTCAATTGCTTATATTGAGAAAGTCTCTGATTATATAAAGTACTAACCAGCGAGTGCTCTTGCAAATATAGTTTTATGTTGCTTTGTTTCGGGCAGGTACACTTCTGGTTATTTATTTCTTTATTGGTTGTTTAACCGGAATTTATGGTCGGTGGTGACTTGTGAGAGGGAACCTTTTACTTGGCCTTTATCCTTTGCCTTCTCGAAACCCCAGGTCACTGGGGACGTCTCCCCTGGGCCTACCACCCGAAATAGAAAGAGACATCCTATTGAGGTGACAGTGATAGGTGTTGCCATCCTAATACACACTTGTAAACGTGAGCAAAGTCCGGCTCACTTAGTGTGTCCTTGGAGGCACAATGCCCAGGCTCAAAGCCCACGTTGTCACTTTGGCTTGAACCTCTTCCGTCTAGGCTTACTCCTAGGGAAGCCAAGGGGGGTAGACCCTAGTTTCTAGACGAGATTAAACTTGAAGTTTTAGGAGTTGATTTTAATTTGTTAGAGGGTTTGGGAAAAGTCTAACCTATGATGCAAAGGCAAAAAATGTGAGATGCAACAATAAAGATGAGAAGCAAGCCTTTTTCCTAGGGCAACTAAGACTAGTGCCTAAAGATTGGGCTAGGGGTCAACTAAAGTTTGAGGGTGTTAGATTACAAAAGATTTACAAGTTACTTACAACCAATAATGAATGTAGATATACAACAATTATGAACAAGAGATGTAAGATATACAAGATGCAAATATAACCAAGTGCTTTAATGTGTAAGTACTCAAGGATATTTAAAACACGAAGATTATTCACATTAAGCCAAGCATGCCCTAATAGCACTTACTCTATTGGACTGCTTTTCAATGGCAACCACAACACTCAAGATCCAACAAGATGATGCCTCCAAATGGGATGCGCTATCTCTTGAGGGATCACACCATAAAGAGCATTTACTAAATGAAAAGAAATACCTGAAATATCAAATGTTCAATAATATTCAAGATGACACTTAGTTAATTAATCCACAAAGAAATGAAATTGCATGTGAAATTAAAGACCAAATGTGTGCTTGCAATTAATGTTTTAAACCACCATAAGATGTACCCAAGAGATTGATAGCCTAAAACACTAGGTGGATTAAAGGGTTGCTTAAAGATTTTAAAGATTTTAAATTCCCCCCCCCCTTAACTAAGTGTTGAACCAAAGTCCTCCTCCCCCAATTACCAAATGGTTGCTGGATGTTGAAGAAGTGAGGCAACGAGGCCTACCCTAGCTTCACAGGTCAACCCTAAAAATCCGAGTACTCCCAGAAAGGACGTCGCACGCCGTGAGACCGTCCTCGGCCTAGCACCTTCTGTTGCCTTCCTCAAACCCCGTTTTAGATGGCAAAGATGGTGAATTAAGGTGCCCTATTATGTCTAATAAGTTGATACACCTATGGACTAAGTATTTTAGTGCGTTTTAGAGTGTTTAGGTGACTTTTAGTTTTCCAAAATTAGTGAAAAGGTGCCAAAACCGAAACTTTAATCAGCCAAAAAGATGTGTTTAGAATTTTAAGAATGAAGCATGTAAACACATATAACATCTATAATGGATTGCTGAAAAGAATAAGTTATTCCAACACCATTTACTTAACCAAGAAAGTTTGCAAGCTTGAAAGAAAAGAGTGCTCTGAAGAGGACAAGAATAGCTTGCCAAAGAAAAGATTTAAACTTTTACTATTTACCCATGTGTGACTTGCATTAAGATAGATGTTATGAAAATGAAACTTGCAAAATTTAAAGCATGTAAGTAAATTTATGCCTCCATGGGCTTAAGCTAAGACTACTTATATGAATGTGAGATCTACTTCTAGAAGATTTTAACCATTAAGCATAAGCACATTACCAACACATTACTAGCCTTACGATTTTGGGGATGTCTCACCCAAGGTGTAGGCAATTATGAAGAAAATGACTTGAAAAGAGAAGCAAGAAGGAAACCAGTCACAATGGCACAAGGTGGAGGCAAGCCTACCTTTGTTGTGCCAAAGAGGGTTTGGAAGCAAGAATAAGACTTTAGAAATGCTAGAAAAATGAAGGAAAAGGGTGAGATTTTTTACCAACCCAAAGGAGAGACCTTTGGGAGTGTTATGTGACCAAAAGTGGGTTGCAAAACCCCTTGACATGATGAGAACCTACAAAAATCAGCAAGCTATTGTTTGCTGGAAATGCTGCACACAACAAGAAAAGTGAGGAAAAATTTATGTTTTTAGGGCAGAAATTTTTCACATAAAAAGTCCAAGTAAAAATGTATTTTTGTGACCTATCTATGATTGTTAGCAAGCTGAAATATAGAAAGAATGAGCAAAGAAACCAAATCTGAAAAGCAATGGAGTTTAAGGGGGTTTTAAGAGTAGACTCTTCCTTGAGGCTAGCCCAATAAAACCCTAGAGGTAAACCTGCAAAATGTGAGAGAGAAGCTACAAAAATAGATAGAATGTGAGTAGATCTAGATGGTAAACAAACTACTTTGAAATACCCAACTAAACACTTCACTAGATCTATAATAATACTACCACAATATCTATCCAAACAAAATACTTTGCTTGAAACTTCTACTCTAGATCCATAAAACTTGAAGCAAGAATGAGAGAGAGAAATAGAACAAGATCACCTCAATAGTAGCAAGAAGCAACAAGAATACTCTTTGTTTATTCAAAATCCTCCAAAGCCTTTCTATTACTCAAGAGGAGAATGTTGTAGCAACAAGTTGCTCCAACACTCTCAAGAGCAAAATGGAAAGGAAGCACAATGAACCAAGAGAGAGAGAGATGAGGGGAAAATCAAGTAGCATAACAATAGCTCAAGATATGGTATCAAATGAGTGAGGGAGGGGTTCTATTTATACTTGGGAAGGCAAAGCTACCCCTCTTGGATGAGTTACAAGTGTCACACATCAAAGAAAAGTCACTTTTAGGGTTTTGGCATGGATGGATGAAGTAAAAATGAGTTGGAGTGAGTTGGCAAGGCTTTGATAAGTGAAATGATGAGTTGTAGGGTCTAGGGAGGCACACCAAGGGATATAATAAGTCTCCCATTAATTTTTTTATTATTTTTTCACTTTTTGCAGACTTTCTAGAAGGGAGGCACACCACTCTAGGAAAAGTGACGTTTTTGCTTAATGGCTAGGTAAGGGGGTGATGTGAGGGTTAGAAAAGGTTAGGAAAAATCTCTCTCACACTTTTTCATCATTACTTTACCTTATTTGCTCAAAATTACAAAAATGACATTTTTCCTATGTCATGATTTAGCAATTAAAATTGTTGTTTTGACTGACTGAGACTCCTGGTGGACAAACACCTAGCAAAAGTTGTCCAACTGAGCTGAAACTTGGTCCAAGGGTGTAGGGGGTGTCTTTCCATTTCTTTTGAGCACAAATACCCCTATCAAAAGCCCAAGGACCTAGTTTTACAATATTTTCTCAAAAATAATTAATTAATTAAATAATTAAACTCTCAAACTTTAGGAAAATTTAATTAAAAAAAACTTATTTAGACTTGACAGAATTCCGCGAAACTTTCTAAGATGTCATACATGGTCATTTCCATCATTCCTAAATACTAGCTACCAGAGGATAACCCCATTATAACGCCTTTCACCACTTTGGAGGAATTATTGCTGGTGGGAGGGAAAAACTCAAGGGAAATTAATAAGGCTGAAAAGCCCAATTAATAACCTGAGGATAAAAAACCCTCAATGAAAAGAACTCCCCTAATGAAGAAATCCCAAGGTAACTGACCTAAATATGACCCATGCAGGCCTATTACATTATTAACCCACGCAGGGGTGCGGAAATTTCGTTTACAAAAAAAAGTGTTGGAGTCATAAATTGTCCAGTAGAACCAAATTGTCTTCAACACATTAGCATCTGATGATGCATCTTTTCATGGCACATGGAGTTGACCCCCTAGTTGAATAGGCGGTCAACATCTGGCTCCACATGGGGACGTGTGTTCGATCTTCTCACATGGGGACGGAGAGCATACGAGAATCCAGCATGTACCAAAAAGTGCTCACCAATATCCAACATAAGCATACATACATATAATGAAATAACTAATGCTATAAACAACATCTACATAATGAAATAACTAAAGTGCAACATTATAACAACAAAATGAAATTACGATACAGAAATAAATCTAAGTACATAATAACATAATGAATGAAATAATACAAAACTGAAATAAAGAGAAGGGTTAGAGATACATTACAGCCATCCATGCAATGGATGGAATGAAGCCACAAGTATCTGAAACATCCTTGTCCATGATGACTCACAGAAGACCCCTTCCCAAGTTTTAACAACTTGGAATTCTTTGTGAGGAAGAACCAGCCAAGAACCATGCTCCTTCCTCTATCCAACCAAACACTGGGATATGACAAGCCGTGTAATCTTTTGATATCTTGTTGCTCATGATCGTCATGGTGGAAGGCAAGCCAATACTCATAAAAATATGACATTGATAAACTGAAGTCGCCTTCCTTTTCCTCATAATTCTACATTAATTCATCTTTTGGTTGAGATGTTGAAAATGAACATGTCAAAGGAACCATTACACTGTTTTCCTCAAGGTCGTCAAGGTTCTCCTTCAAAGAGATTGGTTCCTCGAGAGGAGGGTGGGGACTTGAATTATCTAGATATTCAACAATTTCAAACTCAAAATCCTTAGTCTCCTCAAAATTAGCAACTAGCTCATCCATGGATTCCTCCGGAATTTCCCTATGAACTTCCTCATCTTTTTCATTGTCAAGCTTAAGTTCAAGGGGGTCCGGATATTCAATATAAGTCTCTGTAAAGTCAGCTTCCATGATTTCCAATTTATTTTCCATGGCCATAAATTGTTCATTCATGGCCTCACAGTGTCTGGTATGGGCCAATTGTATGGCCTCAAGTTGTTTAGTATGGGCATACTGCATGTTCTCACACGGTTTTGCATGGGCATACTGCATGTTCAGAATTTTTTCTTTAAGCTCCTCAATGGGATCTGGTGGAGTATCAACCTCTATGTCTGAACTGATCATTTCAATAGCTAGAAAATTTTTCCTCTTCCATTTTTCCACAAAATCATCAACCAATTCATTGTGAATTTCATCCCGATCATCCCTAAATCTATCCAAAAAGGCAAGCAACAAGTCCCGTATGGTCTTGAATGTATTATCCTCAGAATCATGAAACCAATTGTAAGCATACTCCTCGCAAAAAGTCATGACAAACAATTGCATTAAGACATCCTCATAAAAAGGTGGGTCACACCATTCATCAATACATTGCGTGAAGGCCCTGATGTGAGCACTAGCATCACCATAATTATGATAGTCGGGCAAGTTATCAATAACATCTTCAGAAATGTCATGAGGATAACCAACAAATCCTGAAAAATCAATAGGTTCATAATAACCATTCATTTCTAACTAGACATTTAAACAAAGATCTAAAGAAAAAAAAAGGGCTAGGACCCAAGATTACTAAGGACCCTGGGAGAAGGGAAACCGACTAACTTCATCCAAAAACGTTTTCAAGTTGAAGGATGAAGCGAAACAAGTCGTGAGTTTCTTCTTGAAGAATACTTTGTCAAATTATTTAAAAGTCAAGTCGCCAGATGACCAAGTTTATCAAACAAAGCAAAAACAAGAAGGAAAACAAAAGTTAATTTATTAATTTGGAACAAGAATTGGATATCAGTGAGTGCTTCTTCTCCAAGAATTACAAGCAACCAACAAGGATTGCTCCTTGCAGTATACTTGACATATTTGTTCAATGGAATCGCCACTTGGAAAGGAACCACACAAAATCAACCAATGCAAATTCAAAGAATTTTAGAGACTAAAGTTTTTATTGTTTAGTTCTTAAAAAATTAAGTTAAGTCATTTTGACCAAGGATAAATGACTTATCCCCAGCAACGACGCCAAAGATGTTGTCGTCCTAATACACACTTGCAAACGTGAGCAAAGTTCGGCTCACTTAGTGTGTCCTTGGAGGCACAATGCCTAGGTTCAAAGCCCACACTGTCACTTTGGCTTGAACCTCTTCTGTCTAGGCTTACTCCTAGGGAAGCCAAGGGGGGTAGACCCTAGTTTCTAGACGAGATTAAACTTGAAGTTCTAGGAGTTGATTTTAATTTGTTAGAGGGTTTGGGAAAAGTCTAACCTATGATGCAAAGGCAGCAAATGCGAGATGCAACAATAAATATGAGAAGCAAGCCTTTTCCTAGAGCAACTAAGACTAGTGCCTAAAGATTGGGCTAGGGGTCAACTAAAGTTTGAGGGTGTTAGATTACAAAATATTTACAAGTTACTTACAACCAATAATGAATGTAGATATACAACAATTATGAACAAGAGATGCAAGATATACAAGATGCAAATATAACCAAGTGCTTTAATGTGTAAGTACTCAAGGATATTTAAAACATGAAGATTATTCACATTAAGCCAAGCATGCCCCAATAGCACTTATTCTATTGGACTGCTTCTCAATGGCAACCACAACACTCAAGATCCAACAAGATGATGCCTCCAAATGGGATGCGCTATCTCTTGAGGGATCACACCATAAAGATCATTTACTAAATGAAAAGAAATACTTGAAAGATCAAATGCTCAACAATATTCAAGATGACACCTAGTTAATTAATCCACAAAGAAATGAAATTGCATGTAAAATTAAAGACCAGATGTGTGCTTGCAATTAATGTTTTAAAGTTTAAACACCATAAGATGTACCCAAGAGATTGATTGCCTAAAACAATAGGTGGATTAAAGGGTTGCTTAAAGATTTTAAATTCCCCCCCCATTAACTAAGTGTTGAACCAAAATCCTCCTCCCCCAATTACCAAATGGTTACTGGATGCTGAAGAAATAAGGCAACGAGGCCTACCCTAGCTTCACAGGTCAACCCTAAAGACCCAAGTACTCCCGGAAAGGATGTCGCGCATCGTGAGACCGTCCCCACCTAGCACCTTTCGTTGCCTTCCTCAAGCCCCGTTTTAGATGGCGAAGATGGTGAATTAAGGTGCCCTATTATCTCTAATAAGTTGATACACCTATGGGCTAAGTATTTCAGTGCGTTTTAGAGTGTTTAGGTGACTTTTAGTTGTCCAAAATTAGTGAAAAGGTGCCAAAACCGAAACTTTAATCAGCCAAAAAGATGTGTTTAGAATTTTAAGAATGAAGCATGTAAACACATATAGAATCTATAATGGATTGCTGAAAAGAATAAGTTATTCCAACACCATTTACTTAACCAAGAAAGTTTACAAGCTTGAAAGAAAAGAGTGCTTTGAAGAGGACAAGAACAGCTTGCCAAATAAAAGATTTAAACTTTTACCATTTAACCATGTGTGACTTGCATTAAGATAGATGTTATGAAAATGAAACTTGCAAGATTTAAAGCATGTAAGTGAATTTATGCCTCCATGGGCTTAAGCTAAGACTACTTATGTGAATGTGAGATCTACTTCTAGAAGATTTTAACCATTAAGCATAAGCACATTACCAACGCATTACTAGCCTTACGATTTTGGGGATGTCTCACCCAAGGTATAGGCAATTATGAAGAAAATGACTTGAAAAGATAAGCAAGAAGGAAACCACTCACAATGGCACAAGGTGGAGGCAAGCCTACCTTTGTTGTGCCAAAGAGGGTTTGGAAGCAAGAATAAGACTTTAGAAATGCTAGAAAAATGAAGGAGAAGGGTGAGATTTTTTACCAACCCAAAGGAGAGACCTTTGGGAGTGTTCTGTGACCAAAAGTGGGTTGCAAAACCCCTTGACCTGATGAGAACCTGCAAAAATCAGCAAGCTATTGCTCGCTGGAAATGCTGCACACAACAAGAAAAGTGAGGAAAATTTTGTTTTTAGGGCAGAAATTTTTCACATAAAAAGTCCAAGTAAAAATGTATTTTTGTGACTATCTATGATTGTTAGCAAGCTGAAATATAGAAGGAATGAGCAAAGAAACCAAATCTGAAAAGCAATGGAGTTTAAGGGGGTTTTAAGAGTAGACTCTTCCTTGAGGCTAGCCCAATAAAACCCTAGAGGTAAACCTGCAAAATGTGAGAGAGAAGCTACAAAAATAGATAGAATGT
>WSFP011406432.1:0-25424 GCA_009831015.1 Picea engelmannii | reverse complement strand
TAAAAAAATAGTAGTATTTATCAAACTTATTATTCACAATATTATATTAAATAGTTAAGTAATATTGAGAATAAGATCGATATATTATGAATGGTTTTGGATATTTTATATGTGCATATGAAGGTTAGGTTAAGGAGGAGTAGAGGAACAAAAATCCATTTTGTGTATACCTTCATCCCTGTAGTACTCGAGAAGATCGTTAAAACGAGTGGTGAAGGTGAGCATGGGTTGTTAATCACTTAATTTAGTTAAGTGATTAATATAAAATTAACGAATAGTTAATTAGTTAATGTTAATTAATATTTGAGTAATTAATGTTATCTAATTAGTGAGTTAATTTAATTTTGTATTAATGAATTTTGTTGGAGTTATTAACTTCTACTTGTTTTATGTTTAATGTGAGATTATTCATCATATTAGAAAGTTTTGATTTGTTACTTATTGCAATGTAATGTTTATTTCTATATGAGTTATTTGTTCTTAGTGTTTAGGAGGTTGTTGTAAATCTAGTTGATTGTGAGAGATCGTCTCCAACTCAGCTTCGATTTATATGTGGTTGAGATATTTTATCAACTACTTTGTTAGTATGGCTAAGTTATCTTATCTAAGCCAAAAATTGATACATTTATATGTGTGACATTTTATTCTTTTTAATGTAGAATACAAAGAAAAATTATTTGTATTTGTGATCGACTATGTCTACTCTTGATTTTCCTATCATGATATTAGAGTTGGTACATCCTTGACTCTCTAACAAGAGGGAGTTGTGATTGTGTAGATTCCACAATTCTAATACTTTGTACATAGTAGGATTATATTAGAGTGTGGGACAATATATTATTTACTTGTTTTTTGAGTGATTATGAATTTTTATGTGCAATAAATATGCTATCGAGGATTTATGTAAAGCATTTCCCACCATTTTCAATCTGCATTGTCTATTTTGAATATTGTGTGCTTATTGGATATCAATACAAGTTCTGACTAAGAGTTGATTATATTGGCGACAACTACCCAATGAATTAATCCAATATTAATAAAAAAGGGTGTTGGAGAATTATACAGATGGTATTTCTTGATGCAAGGCTCTGGAGCTCATAATAAATGTGTTCAAGCATGAAAAATCCCCTCATGGACTCAAAATTGGATTTAATCAAGATGCACATTTCCTATTGTGAAATTTTGTGTGAAAAAGTTAAACTAAGAAACAAAAAGAGTAATGATAGAGAAGAATCCCGGAGGAGTTATCTTTGGAAAACATAGTTTAGAGTGGTTTACTCATTATCACAAATCCACCAATTGGTGTTCAATAAAGGAATTTCCCCATAGGATTTATGTCTAATTCTTCACCCAGAAGGTAGTTATTGAGTATGGTGTTTAACCAAAAGGAATTATGGTGGTATTAGTTTTAGCATAAGAGTTGTTTAGTAGAATATTTTTTTTAAATTATTATTGAAAATATAAATTAATCATGTTTATGAAATAAATAATGATGGTGAATCTTTGAAATTAAATATGAAATATGTCATGTTGTGAGATTGACATGGATACATTTAGTATCTAGATTATTTTCATAGAAAACTCACCAACACCATGATTGGGTACCTAGGTGTCTTGGTAGATGGAAGTATGTCCATAGGATGGTCAATTGTTTAATCTTTGTGGTGAAACTACAAATAGGTAATTGATTTAGTGGTATGAAGCAATTGTATATTCAAAGCTATAAGGGATCAAGTGGAAGTTCAACTCAGGATGGATGGTTGTACAATTAGTTCATAAGTTGTTGATCTCAAGAATGATCCTTATTAGTTATTGAGACAATCATGTGGATTATAGTCTACTATTGAGGTTAAGACATGCATGTGGATTGTTGTCTAGTAATTGAATTCGAGATATTCATGATGTAGGAGATTGGGGAGGTGGAATGCACGAATTTAGGAATTCAACTTGAGAGCTACACCTTTATGAGGATTACGAGACAACTTGATAGATTTCATAGTCTAAAAGATTTCAAAATGGTTAGAGATGTTCATGAAGACATTACTTGACAGAGATCAAGAAAAGTGCTCATTAAGGGAGGGTGTTGGAGTGATTAGCACCTACTTCTCTTGTGCTTAATGTGGGATTATCCATCATACTATAAAGTTGTGATTTGTTGATTTTTGTAATGTATAGTTTATCTCTAACTGAGTTATTTGTTCTTAATGTTTAGGAGGTTGTTGTAGATCTAGTGGATTGCGAGAGATCTTCTTCAACTTAGTCTCCTAGATTTGTGTTTGGCTGAGATATTTTCTAAACTAGTTTGTTAGAGTGGCTAATATAGCCTATCTATAATAATCCAAAGATTGATGTATTTATATGTGTTCCATTTACTTTTTTCAATTTAGAATACAAAGAACAATTATTTGTATGTGTGATCGAATATGTGTACTTCTCATTTTTCTATCTAGTTGTGCATTATGTAAATAAATAAAAAAATTAATGGATGTCATATTAATTTATGGATATTACAATTAATGGATGTCACATTAAATGTATATTAATGAGTCGTGCATTATGATATTAATAAACGTTAATTTTATAAAATGAGTCTAGATTCATCTTTACCCTGGATGCACCCACATGGATCAAATATTTAGAGGTGCACATCTTTCCTCAAGTTTTGTACTATACAAGATTTTTTCACCTCGAGAGATGTCATCCCTTTGGATTCTTGATAGATCTTGGGTTAAGCTAGAATATAATATTTTTTTGAACTCCTCCACTTGGTTCTCAAGTTTTCCATTTTCAACTATCCTCTATTGAACTCTTAGTTTTTATTCCAGGAAAACACTTAGTACTGTGAAACTCAAGTAAACAATAAATTACAAATTATCCTAGATCCATCTTAAACTCAGATCTGTCAACCAACGAGGGGGATCAAATCTCTCTAAACGCAAACCTTTTCTGAATTTTTACACTCTAAAAAAGATTTCCACCTCAAGATATTAGATTCCTCTCAATTCTTGATAAATATAAAGTTAATATAGATCTAAAATAATTTTATCTTTCTATCATTATTGTTTTCTTCTTACTATAAAATATATAATATAAGTATTTATAAATAAATAAAAATATTATCACGTGTAAAAATATAATTCACATACTAGATTACCATAAAATTGTTGGATATCTTTTTTAATAACAGTATCGCTTCAATGGGGAGGCATGTGCAGGGGGGTGATTTTTGGCCCTAGAGGAATCATGGAATCCTCATTCTTTTGGAATATGAGGAATTCTTAAAACAACAAATAAGAAGCATATGATTTATTGCAAAGACTTCATATCACAAAAAAATCATGAGAGAACTCAGTTGAACATTATTGGGGATTAAAAAAACACCATTAGATATTTTGTGGCACGATCTTCTCCAAATGATGTCAGTTTGTTGGCCATCATTAGTAGTATCAAAATTATTCTCAAAGGTTTCTCATATCACTCTTTTTTCATGTTCTTCAGGAAAACAATGCATAAGAAAATAGGCATGGAACATGCATGCAGACATGTATCAACCAACCTTCACTTAATATAGGAATCAATCGTTTTGACCCTCTATACTGCACACTAAGACATTGACGAAAGGACTTCTGGAGACTTTGTAGGAGTATGGTTTGTGGGAGATGGGATGTCTACAAGTGATAGGTTTGTTATGGGTGGCATCCTAATATTGTCCAACAGGATTTGCCCTTATTTGGGTTTATTTTAATCATGTGGGAAACTATATATAATAACAGTGTATACAAATATGAATTGAGTAGTTTAGATCTCATCAAAACTCACGACATATTTTATGAGATTAGGGAGATGATGAAATATTCCATCAGGAGGGAATTGGTCTGGAATGAGTAAGGATGGTTTCGATCAGGCCAGCAAAAGGTGGAAATGACAAGGAGAGGGATCTCGATTATCATGGTTGGTCATGGGTTGGAAGGATCTCATGTGGAAATGTTGGCTCAGTGCTATTTTAACCGTAGTGATGAAGAGAAATATGGGGTGTGACTTTTGGCTCGGTATTTTTATATTTTGTCATGGCTCTGTTCAAGGCATCATAAAAAATTTGTGACATTTTAGGGCTCCCTTTCCCTGCTTATTGGTTTTGGTCACTCTCTTTGGGATCCTTCCCTTTGGTCATTGTTCTTCAATCGTGCTCAATTTGACATAATGGAAGGTAGTGCAAGGAGGGGACATTATTAGGAAGAATTGGAAGAGGATGATTAAATCTCCCTACAAAGACTACATTTCTTGGTAAGTGTTATTGACTCTATGGTTTCCTTTGTAGTTGATACATTAGAAGAACATTGTGGCATTTTGGGCCAATTTTAGTACGATCTGGAGGCATTGTGTTCCCAATTGGAGGTGCTCTAGCTCTGTCCCCCCTGGTCAACTTCTTCTATTCATTTGTTTGGTTCAATAGAGGCTTCTTCGACCCACCATGATGTTTCTCTTCTTCCATACCTCAATACACCAATAGAAAATTTGGATATGGAGGATGAGGCTCTAGGTAATTTTCCTTTTTCTCATAAATAGTGTTTTGTTTTTTCATTTGTATACTTAGAAGTTTCTACAGAGTCTACTCTCTTTAGCTCTATATTAAATATAGAATTTGGGAGGTTATGATGTATGGCATAGATAGTTGGTCTACTACTATTTTGGAGACTCCAGAATATTTCATTCATTATTGTAAGGTTCTTTTTTATTTTGTGTGCTTCAATAACACTTACAATGCAATATAAATCTACCGGCTCTTGTTAAAAAAAATATCGCTTCGTAAATAGAGTATCATTTAAAACATAAATTTTCTATATCATGTTTAATAGCAAGAGAGCTTTATAAATATAGTATCATTTAAAACATGAAAGTAATTAGTATTAAAATGTATATGGAAATTATTAAGACATTTTCATAATGCATAATTATATAGAAAAAATTTGAGATATGTAGAATTTATGTTCTAAGACTTTTGCGACCATTGTTTTGTTCAGAGAGTTCTTTCATATTCATCGCATAGGTTTTTTTATTTTCGACATTTCGGACCAAATAGTGTGGTCCATCATCAAGAAAACGTTTTTTGAAAAATGAAGGAAAAAAGAATATAACAAGTATATAAATACTTGAAAATTTTTTTGTAAGGAGCCGACATAATGAAAATGAAATCAATAATCATAAAAACTTTTAGAAATTATAATTGTTTGTTTAATTAATTAATTATTTGATTTAATAATAATTACTTGTTTGTTTATTAATTTTTATTTAAAAAGAGCCCACTGGACAATGTTTATGAATTAATATCTAGAATTGAAAATATAGTATTAAATATATGAAATATTGAAAATTAAAATTAATAATATTTATATAATTTTTTAAAAAATTTAAAATTTAATTTTATGGGTTTCTTTTAATATTATGTTTAAAGAAAAATAATGTAGGATATATATATGTGTGAGAAAAAGAGAAATAGTGAGAAAGAAATTAAAAAATAAAATTGATAATATTGAAAGGTTATTTAAATAAGTTTCAAACAATTTAAATTTAATTTGATAAAGTTTTTAACATTATTTATGTAAACATAATCAAGAAAATCATATATGTTTGTGTGTGTGGAGGATGGATCACTGTGCGATAACACTAGCCCAACACTTCCAAACCCCTAGCGAACAATCCTACGGTTTGTGCTACTAGGTTTTTCGATGCATTCAACCGCTAGTATGGTAGGAGCTCGTGAGGCTTCTCCTTTGTCGATTTATCCAATGACTATGGAAGTGGATAAGGAATTATTGGATTATTCCCCTAACCCGTTGGAGGGAAATAATATTTGGAAATCAGCAGTTCTTAGTATGGCACTCACTAAGTCAAAGCAGTTTCTCACCGAGCCTGAGATCAAAGGACAGATGCAAAGGACAGATGCAGGTTAGTGGTCCCTCTTCCTTTGTTTTATCTCTTGTGTAGGGGTTCCGATCACTGCAATGCGTGCCTTACCAATCCTGGTTGATTCTTTGGGTTCGATTCCGGGTATTGGTTTGCATTTCGGTGTTCTTGATAGTGTAGGATTGAATTCCTTGGCATGCATTGAATTCTCATTTTCTTAGTGGTTCATTAAAAAATATATATTACTCACTTTATATTTTTAGAGAAGAGAAATCTCTTTAGAAAAAATATAGCTTCAAGCAACATCCTTTCAGAGCCACAGATCTTTGTTCTCACATGGAATAATTAGAAAGTTTGGGTAATAAAAATGATGATATTATTACATTTTCAAGATGTCTGGGATTTTATAGTTCATGCATATGCAAAACCAACTAATTAGATAGACTAGCAAGATTTGAAATTTTTTAAAAAGGATCATCTGAGAGATAACATGATTCAAGTGGATATCGATGGTCACCCACCTTTTCCAACTTGCTAAAAACAATTTTCTGGTAATTTTGGCAATTTACTATTTTTATTTTTTAACTTCTAAGATCATTTTGAGGGCCTAAATAAAGGTTTTTCAGGATCGAGCTTCTCAATGATAGATGAAGGCTATGATTGAGCCCCCAAAATGAATCTCTTCGACGATACATTTCCAATGAGCTATCGTGCACCTCAAACGAAGATTGTATGCCAAAGTTAAGCCCTTGGGAAGTTGATACCCAAAAGAAGATTGTATGACAAAGTTACGCCCCTGGGAATTTGATACACCAAACTACCCAAATCAGGGTCCACAAAACTATTGTCTTTTCATCTTCTGGGGTTAGGGTTTTGGATTTTATTTATGATAAAAAGGCCTTTGGAGCCTCATTGTAAGATCATCTTCTTTTGAATGCGAGTAGCAGACACATCTCTCCTCAATGATAAGCTATCACTATTCTAGCGAATCTTTCACTTTGTCTTTTACAGTCTTTGTACATTTTCGCTCATTAATAGAAAATTGTGTATTATTGCACATATGTGTTTATGGTTGCATCTCTGATACATTTCTTTTATATTATTGGATATCTGAAATATATCTGTACATTTCTTTATTATATCTCTGCTCTCATTTCGTGCTGAAAAATAATCCAGGTCATAACAAGAAGAAGGACGCATAAGCACTTTATCTCATTCAAAATGGTTTGGATGACGATATATTTTCTTATATATTAGTAGAAAAAATATTAGAAACATCATGGTACATTCTAGAGACTAATTATCAAGGCATTACTAAGGTAAATAAAGTAAAATTTTAGACATTAAGAATAAATTTTCAAAATTTGAGGATGAAGGAGTCACAGTGAGTAAACCAATTCATGGCCCAAGTCATTATCATTGTAAACCAACTAATAATGAATGGTGAAGAAATTTCAAATCAGAAAGTGGTAGAGAAAGTTCTTATAATGTTTCCTAAGAAGTTTGATGAAATGGTTGTATCCATTGAAGAGTCTAAGGACTTGACACAACTACCAATACATGAGATGTTGGGATATTTTCTATCCCATGAATCCAGAATAAGAATGAATGGTGATTCTTTGTAAAATGCATTCATATCTCAGGTTTCTATCTCAAAAAGAAGACGGTGATCAAGGACAAGAGGAAAGGGTAGGAGAAACAGAAGCAGTGATTAGAGATATTGTTCAAACCAAAAAAGGAGATGATTGTAACAACCCTCCAATAGAGAAAATTGAACATCAATGTATAATGAATACCATGAATGTAGTTTTTCTTTAAATGCAACTAAATCGAACAACACAACAAGTAATAAGTGATACGCGCACGCACACACACACACACACACATATATATCACATGCACAAATTACATATCTACTTCATCGAAAATGAATTAACATTCTATCACTAATTATAAATGAATTTATCTAGTGTAACAATAGGTATACAAGAAATCATCTATATAACCTTCCTAAGTTTGCGCAACTTGTGCCTTAATTTATTTATGTCAGTGAGCAGGTCGTAATTTATTTAATAGGAATAATTACATAAAAAAAAACATTTAAACTCACTTCACTTTCTATGATCGCTAAGTATCATATTATTAAAAATCAATCATAATAACGTTCAGTACTATTAGTCATTAATTATTAATTATTAATATATAAATGTTTAATCACTAATAAAATCAATCACACATAGCCATTATGTAATTCAATAACAATCAAGTCACCATATAACGTCCTAAATAAAACAATAAGTCCATATAACTTTCTTTTCCATTTATGCGCTTGTATATATCTAAAATTTCTTTTTCATTATGATTGTATTTATAAAAATAGGATTTTTAACTTCAAACTTACCACTCTAAGTATAAGAAATCACATATTATCAATCTCCTCTATTAATGAGTGAAATGTACAAAACTGTAGAAATACAAGGTGAAAGACTCGCTAGAATGGTGTCATCTTATCTTTGAGAAGAGATGTGATGAATACTCACGTTCGCAAGAAGATGATTACAATGAGGCTCTAAAGGCCTTTTTAACATAAAGAAAATCCAAAACCCTAACCATGGAAGATCAAAATCCAACATGTGTTTTGACCCTGTTTTGGGTAGTTTGGTATATCAACTTTCTGGGGGCATAACTTTGGCATACAATCTCCATTTGGGGCACATGATAGCTTGTTAGAAAGGTATCATTGAAGAGATTCATTTTTTGGTCTCAATAAAATATTTTAGCTTTCATTTAGGTGTTTGATCCTCAAAAATCCTTCATTTAGGCCCTCAAAATGGCCCTAAAAGTTTAGGAACTAAAAAACTGCTAAAAACAATAAATTTTCATAACAAACCCAGGAATAGGTGATCCAGAATGGATCCGGGAACCAAAATGGGTCCTGGAAGGCCTAAAAATCAAAGTTCTTAGAATGGCTTCAAAACGGACATGTGTGTAGGCCACATCGCTACAAACCCAACACAACTTGAAGAACGGGCTCAAACGGACACCGTATGCGAAAGATATTGCAGTATGTTTGTTTTTCCAAACAGGAAAAATTTTGATGACTATACAGTCCATATAGTTCTGATGTGGAAGCTAACTGTACATGGCATAAGATCATACATTGACGTGGAAGGTATAGTGGCATGCTAACTGTGCAAGTTCTGTTGACAGGTGGACAAATCATTGTTGGACACGTGACATTTATTTGGAAAATGTAAAGGTGCCATGTGGCCTAGTCATGGGCTACCACGTGGAACCCATTCATTGGTTGGTTGTTGGGAAAAAGTTTATTGGAATCCGCGGGAGTCAAACCCGTGACCTCTGGTTCGGGTGGACAATTTGGCAGGGTTGGGCTACCAACCCACCCACAGTATGAATTAACTACCATAGTCTACATTTAATATTTAAACTTGAAAGGTTGTAATGTTGGGAGGAGTAAAGGATTGGGGCCTAGCCCCATCCCCCGATGAAAACTTTACCATGCGATCCCTAGCATATGACCTTACCTTATAATGTTGGTGCAGACTATGTTATGTAGCTTCATTTTAGTGTTAAGCTCAGTGCTACCATATGACTTCAATCACTCTTTAAAGTATAGCGTGAAACTATGGGGTTAGCATCTAGTCAGTTGGGCTAGCCCACCGACCAACGCACATAACCAAAGGCTACGACCAAGAGCTATAAATAGTTAAGGAATGTGGAGCTTGGGGGGAGCGGCCATATGGCCATGCGCACATGACAAGAGCTAGGAATCAAGGGGGTAAACATGCTAGCACCAAACCATGGCCACATGGAAGGCGCCCATATGACGAAGAGTCTATTAAATCAGGGGTTGCACCCTATATTTTCCAAAAAGTGGGTTTTTAAATTATAATATATTATTTTTAGTGCTTTTTCAGCCAGTTTTGGGAGATTTTGGCCATTTTTGGAGGATCTGGAGCCCTTTTTTAGGCCAAATCTTGGGGGGAAGTTGGGAGTTTGTTGCCAACTTCAAGCCTATATAAACCATAGGTTCTTGGCAGCCTCGAGGAGGAGGTTCAGAACAGGGAAATGTTGAAGAATTGAGAAGCCAAAGCCATTTTTATGCAGGGAAGCCATTGAGGAGAGCAACTTAGTGGGTCATTTTTAGGAAGCTTCGTTTATCCGTTTTTAGTGTCATTAGTTGTGATGGGTTATTGATATCTAGAAGAACACAACCAGATCAATTTGTAATCCATTTGGAACTTTTATGATGTACTTTTGAAGATTTTGAAAAGAAATAAGAAAGCCTCACTCACTGAGACAAAGGCCCAAAGATGTAGGCGAGATTGCCGAACTCCGTTATCAAATTTTGTTGTTATGGTTTGTTGTTTCTTAATGTTTATTTCCAAATATGTATATGTTATTATGGATGCCATGATTCATCATTAATTCTTCCTCTTTCATCAGTTTCTTAAATGGTAAATGAACTCATGTTTTAAAATTGAACCATAGTATTTAAAAGATCTTTTCGGATCAATAGGTGTGTGGCCACCGATATCCACCTATATCAATTATACCTCCTTAGGAAGAAATGGTCTCCATTCCATTGAGTTCCCAAGGGAGAGGGAAAAGCATTTGGTGAATCTACATCTTGATGAGCTTATTTCCTTGTTGGAGAAGTTGCATTGCTTAGCTTGTTGAAGGATGTGATGAACCTGTTGTTGGAAGGGTTGGACCTTTTTAGCTAGTTTGGATATATTATATGACTGTGTATAAGGAATCCTTTCACTTTTATTCAATATTTTCGACCTTCTTCTATTGTACAAAAGGTGCTTGGACTAAGGTTGCAGTGGTTGAAATGTTGTTTTGTTCACCTTTTAAATATACTATGAAGAAGATGAATTTTGTATTATGAAATACTACCTTGCGACACTGTTTAGGTTGGATAGTAGTTGGAACTACTTCTGGTATCCTGTAGAGATTACCCCCCAGAGTAACAATGAAACTATGAGGTTGAGACTCATAGATAGCATGGCACTTCCACATATATGGTTTTCCCAAGAGAAAATCATAAAAACCCAGCAGGGAAACATCACATAATACCTCATCCTTGAAGGGATGGATGTCATATGAAAATCAACACTACTGGTTGATAGAGAGATCGCGTCCCCAACAAAGGCTATTACGAGGAAAAACTCTCTATGGCATGGGGTAAACCCCAACATATGAAATGACGTGCACAAATAAACTATAATATCAAGTATGCTATATAAATGAAATCCTAACAAGACAAGGCTAAGATCATACCTCGTCTATATGTTCAATGGAGAATAATGTTAAGCACACAACTCAAAGCTTTATACATGCAACTTGTCCTCAACAACCAAGATACGCAAGCATATGGTGACAATATATAATGTTAGGATATAAAATAGAATAATTTGTTAACATACATGAAAAATACGCCCATGGAATGAAAATTCAAATATTTGCAAGATATCAATTGGACGAGAAAAGAGTATTTCTATTAAAATAATCAACAAGAGTATATAGGTAAAAAACTTATGTGTCGGCACATCTTAGAATCGAGAAAATAAGTCCCTCTAGCTGGGCCTCCACCAGTTCAATCCTCTACCAAAGAAAATCTCATATAAAGGAGACAATGAGGTTCTCCATCAAAGAAAGAAGTGCTTGGGCGTTGACAAATGAGTTCATACTTTTGATGATAAAGGGATGTAGACTCAATAAGGTAGTGAAATTTCTCCAGAGTATTTTTTCTATCAAAAGTTGAATTCTCCCTCTTTCCATGGCTTGGATATGCCTCAATTTATAGCCTTAAAATGGAACTAAAGGGCTGATTTAGAGATTTTTCGGTATATGGAAGGTCAAGGATCATGGATCTTGTGACGTTACATGGAAACTCGACACAATTTTTAATTTTGAGCACCAAACCCGATGTACGCAGGATTTAGTGGAGAAACCTACATATATGCTTGTTGGATAACTGGCAAGACGCGTACATGTGGAAAACTGTTTTTTTTTTGCTGTGGAAGGTCAAAAAAGGAAACTTCAAGTCTGCATAAGGAAATGGAAAGGCCATCCAATAAAGTTGGATGGGGTGAGGAAAAAATTTCTATAAAAAAACCACTCGATGTTGTATCGTTGATGGTGTGGTGTTGTCGAAAATCCAAATTCTTTGACAACCTCTATTGAGATGAGGTTCTTCTGGCTTCCACTATCAACAATAAAATGAAGTGAGGTCCCCTTCACCCACATATGTGAATGAAAAACATTCTCCCCCTCCTCAAGATCTATTGGTTCTTCTGGTTGAATTGTTGCGGTTGCAACAGTAGCAGTGGGGTTTGTGTCGATGATCTATATTGTTCCAGTATTTTTTGAATCAGATTATAAATCAAGGTTCAGATCCTTGTCTTTTATATAGACCACCAATGATTGTTTTGAGAAACATTAATTAGTATTATGCCAGCGGTTTTTGTGGAAATCGCACCAATTTCTAGTGTCTTTCTTCATCTTTCTATTACCCTTCCTTTTTTATGGCTTGGGATGGTTTTATGAAGTTTCTTTGTTAGGTTTGTATTTATCATGATTTGGTTTTTGTAGATTCGCATGCCCTAATTCCTGTTTTTGTGGTGCCTAAATTTCTACTCAATTTTGACAGCATATCGATAGGCATCTCCCAACAATGAGATGTCTAGAAACTCTATTTCAATTTGGATGTATCTTTTTAGAGCCCCACAATATTTCAGAACCAATTGTTTCTCGGAATATTTGATATCAAGCTTGGTGTGCAAGGTATGGAAGGTATAGGTGAACTCTGACACTTCTTAGCCCCTCTCTTGATGTAGCATGGTCCATATCATGTACTAGTCATCATAGTTACCAATAGGGTAATATCGTTCCTTGACCACATCCACAAAAAAATCTCAAGCGGGATCGGTCCCATATATTCTAGACTCCTCTATGGAAATTTACTCCCAGTAGGTTTCCCACAATTGTTTGAAATGGGGGAGAGCATTAAGGAGTGCGAAGGTGATCTTTTCAATGTCGGAGAAATTATGAACAAAAAAATAACCTTCTAGTAGATTTAACCATTTTTCTAGGGCATCTCCATCTATATGTCCTTCAAATATGGAAATATAAAAATTAACTTGTACCTTGAAAGGAGGTGTGCCTCTACATTGGCCTCTTTATGAATACGCACATGTTGTTATCAGCAGGCATTGAAGGATGTCGGAAAAATTCTCCATCATTTTGTCCCACTATCGCATGAGAGCTTGCTCAAGCAACAGATTAATAGAACCGTTTTCTCTGTCATTTTTATTTTCTTCTTCCATGGAGGGTTTCTTGGGCATGCGAGAGTGATTTTCCTAAAAAGACAAAATATTTAGACCCAATTTATATACTCGGACCTCGTCAGGGACATGCAGTGAAAAAACGATCAAGAGCAGTCAACTCTGATACCACTAATCCGGTTTATTTTTCTCATGAAATGAGAGAGGAGATATAATAAATAAATGTATAGAGATATCTCATATATCCAATAATATAACAGAAATATATCAGAGATGCAACCATAAACACATAGATACAATAATACACAACTTCTATTAATGAGCGAAATGTACAAAACTATAGAAATACAGAGTGAAAGACACGCTAGAATGGTTGCATCTTATGTCTGAGAAGAGATGTGACAACTACTCACATTCGCAAGAATATGATTATAATGAGGCTATAAAGACATTTTTAACATAAATAAAATCCAAAACCCTAACCCTGGAAGATGAAAATCCAACAGTTTTGTGGACCTTGTTTTGGGTATTTTGGTGTATGAGCTTCCCTGGGGCATAACTTTTGCATATGATCTTTGTTTGGGATGAAATATAGCTCATTGGAAAGGTATCGTTGAGGAGATTCGTTTTGGGGACTTAATTAGAGCCTTTAGTTATCAATGAGGTTTTCAATCAAAAAATACCTTCATTTAGGCCCTCAAAATGGCCCCAGAAGTTTAGGAACCGAAAAGCTGCTAAAAATAATAAATTGCCAGAACATTATTTTGAGCCAGTTGGAACAGGTGGGTGGTCACTGATATCCACCTGGATCATATAGCAGATAAATATTTTAGTATTTTGATATATTTAGGAGCTACTGAGAGTTTTATATTTAGTGTTGCACTCAAAAGAATTAAGCTAAATGCAGTCAAACAAGACGAGTTTACATATGTAGAAATGGCATCTAGAGCCATGCAAAAATGTGGAGGAAAGGTTAACTATTGTATTATTGATTTGGGTGAATTAATCGCAAGTGTAAACCTTTATGTCACCACATTGGGATCCTATGATATTGTTGTTGGAATGGATTGGTTAGAATCACATGACGAGATACTTAACTATAAGATGAAAAGGTTAAGTTTAATTGATGATTTGGGAAAAAACAAAGTAATTTTAGGGTAAAACCAAAGACTATCGCTGAGATTTATTTCTTCCCTATAATTAGAGAAAAATAGGTGCAAGGGATGTAAGTTGTACAACATATTAACTATTAATGAAAAGGGTGACACAAAGATATTGGAAGACTTTCCAGTAATATCTAAGTTTGTTGATGTTTTTCCTAAAGAACTACCAGGTTTACCGCCAAATAGAGAATTGGACTTTACTATAGATCTAAAACCTCAAACAAAATCAATTGCAAGAATGTCATATCCAATGTGGACACCTAAATTACAAGAGTTAAAGATCTAATTGAAGGAGTTATCAGATTTGGGACTTATACATCCAAGCACATCACCATGGGATGAACCAGTAATTTTTGTAAGAAACAAGGATGGATCGTGGACGATTTGCATTGACTATCATCAATTAAACAAAGTCACGATCAAGAATTAGTACCCTTTAGTGAGAATTGATGACTTATTTAATCAAATGAAGGGAGCGACAGTGTTTTCAAAGATTGATTTGAGATCAAGGCATCATCAATTACGAATCAAAGAGGAAGACATTCCTAAAACAATGTTTAAGACAAGATTTGGACATTAGGAATTTATTGTATTACCTTTTGGATTAACAAATTCCCCTGGTATATTCATGAGTTTAATGAATGGGGTATTCCAAGAATACTTCGACAAGTTCGTACATGTATTTATTGATGACATATTAATTTAATCTCGGACAAAAGGGGAGCACGACGAAAATGTGAGATTGGTTTTGCAATGTTTAAGAGAAAAACGTTCTATATAAAGTTGTCAAAATGTTCATTTTATCAGACAAAGATTCATTATTTGGTACACATTATTTCTAGAGAAGGTATCACTATGGATCCAGTTAAGGTAGAGGCTATTATGGAATGGACAACACTAATGAATTTTCAAGAAGAACGTAGTTTTATGGGATTAGTAGGTTATTATCGACACTTCGTCTAAGTATTTTCAAAAATAGAAAACCCAATTATGAAACTTCAAAAGAAGAATAAGAAATTTGTATGGTCAGAAAAATGTGTTGATAAATATCATAATCTTAAAGAGTTATTAACAACAACACCGATAATGAAAGTTCCTAATATGGACAAGGAATTATTAGTATGTACTTACACACCCAAAAAAAGATTGTGTGGAGTGTTGATGCAAGAAGGTTGAATTATGATCCAAGTGGATATTCGTGGCCACCCACATGTTCCATATTCTAACTTGCTCATCTGGACAATTTTCAGTTCAACATGTTTCTCTGTAATGGGGAATTTATTGATAATTGTGGGTTCTACACTTACAAGGTTGTCATGAAGCCCTACACAGCATCCAGGTGGATATTGGTGGCCACCCACTTGTTCCAATTGGCTTATTTTGGAAGTTTTCATGTCAGTACATATTTATGTACTTGTGGGGACATTTTGGGGATCTAAATAATGTTTTCTTGGATTTCCACAATCAAACTGTAAACAGAGTCAGAATTTGAAGGAATAATGAGTAGTTCTCTACAATACCTTCCCAACGAGCTATCACGTGCCTAAAATGGTGATCCAGATTATTTTCGGCACGAAATGAGAGGGAAGATATAATAAAGAAATGCACAAAGACATCGCAGATATTAAATAATATAACATAAATGTATCAGATATGCAACCATAAACACAGATATACAATAATACATGATTTCTATTAATGAAAGAAATGTACAGAGACTGTAAAAATATAGAGTGAAAGACTCGCTAGAATGGTGGCAGCTTATCTCTGAGAAGAGATGTGATGAGTACTCACATTTGAAAGAATATGATTGTTACAATGAGGCTCTAAGGGGCTTTTTAACATAAGGAAAATACAAAACCCTAACCCCAGAAGATGAATTCCAAAAGGTTTGCAAGCCCCGATGGAGGTAGTTGATACATCAACTTCATGGGGGCGTAAGTTTTGCATACGATATTCGTTTGGGGCGCTCGATACCTCATTAGAAATATCTATCTGAGGAATACAATTTTTTTTGGAGAAACATCGAAGGAATTTCCATGTTGCTCCACGTTTTCCCAAAAAAACGTCATTTAGGGCCTCAAAACTGCTCCAGAAATTCAGGACCCGAAAAACTGCTAAGAATAGTAAATTACCAAAATTGTCAGAAAATTGTTTTGAGACAGTTGGAAAAGGTGGGTGGCCACCGATATCCATCTGGATCAATCCTCCCTCCTTAGGAATCAATGATCTACATTGCCTCGAGTACCCGAGGGAGAGGAAAAAGCGTTTGTTGAATCTGAATCTTGGTGAGCTACTTACCTTGTTGGAGACGTCACACTGCTCAGTTTGTGGAAGCATGTCACGAACCTGTTGAGGCTGAGGCTATTAAACAACTCGAGCTACATGAGAGGATGGTGTGAAAAATGAATCTTTGTGTTTTGCTACAACCTTGTCGACCTACTTCTATTGGATAGAAGGTGCTTGGGGCGAGGCTATAGTGGTTGCAGTGTCCTTTTGTTCCCCTTTTGAACAGATTGTGAAAAAGATAAATTTTTCACAATGAGATACTACCTTACAAAACTGTTTAGGTGGAACAATAGTCGTAACTACCTCTGGTATTTTGTAGAGATGAACCCCTCGAGTAATAATGACACTACGTGGTCAAGACTCATAAATAGCATGGCTCTTCCACATATATGGTTGGCCCAACAAAACATCACAGACATTCAATGGGAAAACATCACATAATACCTCATCCTTGAAGGGTTGGATGCCATATGACAATTGACACTGTTGGATGACACGAATATATTGTCCTTGGTGAAGCCACCGAATGTTGTATCGTTGCGGTTGTGGTCTTGATGACCTATGCTAAGATGAGGTTCTTCTGGATTCCATTATCATAAATAAAATGCAACAAGGTCCCCTTCACCCACATATGTTAATGAAAAAGGTGCTCCCCCTCTTCAAGATCTGTTGGTTCTTCTAGTTGAATTGATGCAGTTGCGACAATAGAAGTGGGGTCTATGTCAATGATCTGTCTTTTACCAGTATTTTCAGAATCAGATTCTAAATCAGGGTTTGGCTCCTTATCTTTGATATCGTCCACCAATGACTGTTTTGAGTGACATTCATCGGTGTTGTGCCAGGGGATTTTGCGGAAATCGCACCATTTTCCGATGTCCTTCTTTGTCTTCCCGTGACCCTTCTTTTCATGTGGCTTGCACTGGTTTTCAGGAAGTTGTTTGTTAGGTTCGTCTTTCTCATAGTTTGGTTGTTACGGATTTTTAGATCCAAACTCCCATTTGTTCTAGTGCTTAAACCTCTTCTTTATTTTAACAACATATCGATAAGCAAAACCAAGCGATGATATGTCTAGAAAATCCATTTTTGTTTGGATGTATCTGTGTAGAGCTCCGTGGTATTTTAGAACAAAATTTCATTTGGAGTCCTTGATACCCAACTTGGTGTATGAGGTATTGAAATTATTGGTGAACTCTAGAACTTCTTGGCCCCTCTCTTGCCGCAGTGTGTTCCATCTCATCTATTGGTCCTCATAGTTTCCAACAGGGTAATGTTGTTCCTTTACTACATCCACAAAAAAATCCCAAGTGGGATCGACCCCATATATTACAGAATCATCTGTGGAACTTTGCTCCCAGTAAGTTTCCCACCAATGTTTGACATGGGAGAGATCTTTAAGGAGTGTGAAGGTGATATTTTCTCTCTTGGAAAAATTGTGAACAGAGAAATAACCTTCTAGCAAGTTTAACCATTTGCCTAGGGCTTCTGCATCTATTTGTCCTTCAAATACAGGAATATAAAAATTAACTTGTACCTTGAAAGACGAGGTGCCTCCAAAGTGGTCATTTGATGAATATGTGTCTGTTTCTATCAGTAGGCGTTGAAGGATGTGGGAAAAATTCGCCATCATTTTGTCCCTCTATCGCGTGAGAGCTTGCTCAAGCAATAGATTGATAGAATCGTCTGCTCTTTTGTTTTTCTTTTCTTCCACCATGGAGGGTTTATTGGGTGTGCGAGAGCGATTCTCTTCAATAGAGACAATCTTGAGACCCAACTTGTTATACTTGGACCTCGTCGTGAACATGCATTGAAAAAAACAATCAAGAGAAGCCTGCTCTGATACCACTCATCCAGATTATTTTCGACACAAAATGAGAGCGGAGATATAATAAATAAATGCACAAAGATATTGAATATATTCAATAATATAACATAAATGGATCAAATATTCAACCATAAACATAGATATATAGTAATACATGATTTCTATTAATGATGAAATGTATAGAGGCTGTAAAAATATAAAGTGAAAGACTCACTAGAATGTTGGCAGCTTATCTCTGAGAAGAGATTTGATGGCTACTCGCATTTGCAAGAAGATGATTGTTACAATGAGGCTCTAAGGGCCTTTTTACCATAAGGAAAATCCAAAACCCTAACCCCAGAATATGAAAATCCAAAAGGTTTGTGGGCCCCGATGGAGGTAGTCGATATGTCAACTTCCCGAGGGAGTAACTTTTAGGAATATATATACCTACGTAGTCGATACCTCGTTAGAAATATATATCTGAGGAATACAATTTTTGTGTGAGAAACATCAAAGGAACTTCCATGTTGCCCCCCGTTTTCCCCAAAAACGTCGTTTAGGGCCTCAAAACGACTCCAGAAGTTCAAGACCCGAAAAACTGCTAAAAATAGTAAATTACCAAAATTGTCAGAAAATTGTTTTGAGCCAGTTGGAAAAGGTGGGTGGACACCAATATCCATCTAGATCAAATGGATATCATATGAAAAAGTTATGATCCCGGGAAGTTAACGTACTAACTTACCCCAATGGGGCCCATATGACTTTTGGTGTTTCATCTCCTAGGGTTAGGTTTTTGGATGTCTAGGGCTTCTTCATTTATGTTTATCATAAAAAGGAATTCAAAGCCACATTGCAATCATATTTTGGAGAATGATCATACCCATCACATCTCTTCTCAAAGATAAAGTTGCCACCATTCTAGCAAGTCTTGCACTCTATATTTTTACGGTCTCCTTACAATTCTTTCATTAATAGAAATCATGTATTCTGTATTTCTGTGTTTATGGAAATTTTCATGAGTATTTCATTGTAATATCTATACTTTCATTTCATTCAAAATTTGATCTAGATCAGTGGTATCAGAGCAATATGCTCTTGATCGTTTCTTAGCACATGTCCCCGACGAGGTCCGAGTATTGCCAATTGCGTCTCAAACTTGTCTCTCTTGAGGAAAACCACTATTGCACGCCCAAGAAACCCTCGATGGCAGAAAAAAGGAAGAACGACAGAGAAAAAGATTCTATTAAACTCGTTCTTGAGAAAGCTATCGCAACAGAGGGACAAAATGATGGATAATTTTTCACACATCCTTCAACGTCTTCCAATAGAAACATGCGAATATTCATTAAGAGACCATTTTGGAGGAACCTCTCCCTTCAAGGTACAATTTAATTTTTATATTCGCATATTTGAAGGTTGGATAGATGCGTATTCCCTAGAAAAATAGTTAAATCTATTAGAAGGTTATTTCTCTATTCAAAAATTTTCTGAGAGGGAAAATATCACCTTCGCACTCCTCAACATTGGTGAGAAAATTACTGGGAGCAAAGTTCCATATAGGAATTTGGAATATATGTGGTCGATTCCACTTGGGATTTTTTTTTGGATGCAGTCAAGGAACAATACTACCCTTTTGATAACTGTGAATACAAGTACATGAGATGGACCACATTGTGGCAAAAGAAGAGCCAAAAAGTTTTGGAGTTCACAAATACTTTCCATACCTTGCGTACCAAGCTAGGTATCAAATATTTTGAGTGACATTTGGTTTTGAAATACGGTGGGGCTCTACATAGGTACATTCGAACCGAAATGGATTTATTAAACATCTCATCATTGGGAGTTGCCTATAGATATGTTGTCAAAATTGAGCAGAAATTTAGGAACTAGAACAAATGGGAATTCGGGTCTTCAAATCTGCTACAACTAAAGCATGGTAAAGACAACCCTTGCCAATAGCCTATAGACAACCAGTCTAAGACACATGACAAGAAGGGTAAAGGAAAGACAAATAATGACACTGGGAAGTGGTGTGACTTCCACAAAATCCCCTGACACAACATCGATGAATGTCGCTCAAAATAGTCATTGGTGGCAAAGTTCAAATACATGGACCCAAACCCTGATTTGGAATCCGATCCAGAAAATATTGAAAACAAATTGATCATCGATGCATACCCCAATGCTACTTTCATGACCACAAGAATTCAACCAGAAGAACCAGTAGATCTTGAAGAGGAGAAGTGCCTCTTCAATTAATAGATGTGGGTGAAGGGGACCCCATTGCATTTCATTTTTGATAATAGTAGCTAGAAGAACCTCATCTCAGCTAAGGTTGTCAAACAGTTGGGGTTGATGAAAACACCACACCCGCAACCAAACAACATTGGGTGGATTCACCGGGGACGATATCTTCGTGTCAACCAGAAGTGCCACCTTTCATATGGAATCCAACCCTTCAAGGATGAGGTAGTGTGTGATGTTGTACCTCTTGATGTCTATGATTGTTTTTTGGGCCAACTATAGATGTGGAAATGTCATGTTGTTTATGAGTATAGACCTTGTAGTTTCATTATTACTCTGGGAGGTCATCTCTATAGAATACTGAAGTTAGTCCCAACTATTGTTCCACCAAAACAATATCACAAGGTAATCTCTCATACTGAAAAATTCATCCTCTTCACAGTATGTTCAAAGGATGCATAGAAGGCCACTATAACCACTATAGCCTCAACACAATTTATCTAGAAAAAACATATTACATAAGTGAAAGAATATATTGTTTCTTCATCTGAAATGGTGCCTACACAATGCCCCTTCAAACCCAGAGACAACAGGTTGGTGGAACAGATTCAACCCCGCCAGCAACAAGTTCATGGTATCCTTCCACAGACCAAGCAACACAACTTCTCCAACAAGGCACACAACTCACCAAGATTTAGATTCAGAAAACGCTTTCAACTCTTCCCCGGGCACTCAACGCAATGGAGACCATTTATTATTAAAGGGGGATGATTGATCCAGGTGGATATTGTTGGCCACCCACCTGTTCCATATTCCAACTAACTCATCTGGAAAAATTTCAATTCAATACATTTCTCTGTAATGGGGACATTTCTTTGTAATTGTGGGTTCTACACTTACGGTGTTGTCCTGAAGCCATACACAAAATCCAAGTGTATTTTGGTGGCCACCCATATGTTCCAATTGGATTATTTTGAAATTTTTCATGTCAGTACATCTTTATGTTCTTCCAGGGCCATTGTTGGGGCCCTAAACAATTTTTTCATGGATTTCAATAGTCAAACTGTAGACAGAGTTAGATTTTGATTGCATAATGCGTAGGTCTCTAAAATACCTTTCCAACAAGCTATGAAGAGAATTTTTCAACACACGATTTTGAATTATTAGCGATTGTTTATTCCTCACACGTTTGGAGGCACTATCTTATTAGATGAAAATTCGAGTTGAAAATTGATCATAGTGGATTGCAACAAATTTTTAATCAGAGTGACTTGAACGCGTGACAAAGACGTTGGTCATAAATTTTAAGTGAATATGATTTTCAAATCACATATATTAAGGGAAAAATTAATAGAGTAGAATATTTGTTGAGTCGAAGACCTCACATTTTCTTAGTAATACCATTACAGATGAATATTTGAGAAAATATTTTAGCATTACATATTGATAACGATTGATACAAGGAAGGAAAATACAATATCAGAAAAAATACCATGATGATACCTAGGTATGAGGGATATTCTTTAGACAGTGATAGATTATTAAGGTATAATGGAATAATTTATGTACCACCAAATGATGAGTTGAGAAATTTAATTTTGAACGAAGCTCATCGAGCGATGTACATGGATCATTCGGGATTAACGGAAATGAAGGAAGATCTTAAACCACTATTCTTTTTTAAGGGAATGAAGACTAATATAGTTAACTATGTGGAAGAATGTCTTGAATGTCAACAAGTGAATGTTGAACATAAACATCCAGCGAGATTATTACAACCACATGCGATTACTGAATCAAAATGTGAATTTATATTGATGGATTCTATTGTTGGATTACCATTGATGGCAATGAGATATAATTTTATTTTTGTATTTTTTGACATGTTAACGAAGAGTGCACATTTTATTCTAGTGTGTATGACATATCAAGCACTTAACATAGCTAGAATTTTTGTTAATGAAATTGTAATATTGCATGGTGTGCTGAGAAAGATAATATCCGATCAAGGATCAGTATTTATTGGATTTGTTTGGACTAGTTTCCAAGAGGATTTGGGAACGCAGTTAAATTTTAGTACAACATATCACCTCGAGACAGACGAAAAAACTCAAAGAATGAATAAAATTCTATAATATATTCTTCAAAAGTATGTGATGGATCAACAGAAATGATGGGAAGAATTTTTACCATTGGTAGAATTTATATACAACAACAGTTATCAGAGTTTGATAAAGATGGCATCTTTTGAATTTCTCTATGGACGAACATGTCAGACACCTTTGAGTTGGGATCGACTAGAGGATAGGGTCCTGGTGGGACTAGAAGTGATCCAGTAAATGGAATATCAGATGTGAACCATAAGGAAAAGGATTAAGGAAGCATAAGACCGACAAAAGGGTTATGGATATCCACATCATATTAACCGTAGTTATGAGATTGGTGATAAAGTGTTTTTACGGGTGATGCCTTATAAGAGTTCGATTAAGTTTGGAAAGTGTGTTAAACTCTCTCCAAGTTTTGTGGTGCCTTTTGAAGTTGTAGAAAATAAAGGACCCGTGACTTACCGATTAGATTTACCTGATTCTTTGATGCATGGGAACGATTTGTTTCATGTTTCAGTTTTACATCATTATATTTCAGATCCATCACATGTTATTAACTTGACTTCATTGCAGGTATCAGACAAGGTTTCTCTCATAGCGGAGGCAATCTGCATACTGGACCATCACACTCGACAACTACAATGTCGAATAGTCAATCATGTCAAGGTCTAGTGGGATAGTTATAGTCCACATTCTGCTACTTGGGAGGACGCATATGAGATGCGTCAGCAATTTGTTTATTTATTTTGATAGTTTGGTATATACATTAGTAGCAGTTATGATTAATGCTTTCATTTTTAGATTGTACAAACTTCGAGACTAAATTTAAAACAAGTGGGAGTGTATGTAACATCCATATTTTTACCAACCACATTTTCATAACACTGGTTATTCTTTGAGGACACTTGCGTGCAAGTGATCCGGTTAAATATGCTACATTATGATTATCTGATTTAGTTTATAATTTTATGATATGTTTGAGTACTAAAATTTGATTATGTTATTAATAGTGATGTATAACATTGATAGGTATTATGATGAGATTTACTAGGTGTGCAGGAAACATTACATGATGAGGATGTTGATGGCATCGACATAATTCCTTGGACTATGTGTTGATTCAGGGAGTGGACTATTGAATTTGATTATGAACACTTTTTTTATTTACGAATTTGTTATAATGATGATTCAGTTATGGATTTCATGTATATGATTTATTAATATTATCTTTGTCAGTGGATGCAAGCATGGTGACGCTTGCTAATCCGACTCACATATGGAGTAGAGGTGTCATACAAAGATATCAGATGGATGAGGGAGAGGTGTGGCAATGTCTCTATCACATCCTACCAGCACTCCCACTGTGACCTAAACTATAGGTTAACGACTGCCTTGTTACTGAGAGGTTCATGATGTTGTGAAGGAAAACTGAGACAGTCGCTCAAGAGGATTTTTGAGGGATGCATAATAAGGAGAATTTATTATTTCTTACTAATCCCTTAGTATCACACAAGGTCGACAAGTGGAGTATTGACTGCAAGCGTCAGATAACTTCCAAACTAAGTCAATGGTGAGTGGAATCCTTAGAGCATGGAGGTGCGTCTTGAAGAGCACGTTGCATGAATAAATTTATGAGTCAATTAAAAAATCTAGAAGACCTTAGAAAATAAAATGAATACTTAGACCTTGTTAGAAAAGAGAATACAAATTATTATTAAGTTATAAACCAAAAATAATAACCAAAAGTCTAAGTCTATATGTTTTGAATAAATAAAATTTTTAAAATGGGTTAAGGTAATTTATACTAAATAAACACTAGTAAAGGTAGAATAAGAATAAAAATAATGGCATGTGCACAATATGTGCATGAAATTAATAAAAATGAATTTTAATTTAAATGAATTATATTCATGAGAGAATGGATTGTGATGCAGGAGCATCGCCAACTCATCAAGTGAGCCAGCACATCAAGCAGAGATCAGCTGGATAAACAAACCCAAATTTTTGAAGTGCTTTGGGATTATAGAGAAATTATTTTAATGAAGCCATTTATGAAGGTGCATTGTATATTGTATTGGACCTTGAGCCTTTAAGCTCTCATCCTTTGGTAGATAGTCGGCATTTAATAGATTTAATAGATTTAATGCTGGTACATAGGATTTTAAGTCTAGATTTGATAGTTTAGAGTTTGAGAGGGAAAACGGATATAGACACCCTCATTGTGTATTGTAATATTATCAACCCAGGAGAAGAGAAGAGAAAGAAAAGAATATTGTATGAAGAACACCCATGTACAGGCATTTGAATTAATAGAAGGAAGATTTGATTCAAATTCACGGTTCGTGTTGTTTTCTCTGTGTATAGATGTTATGCTCATGAATGTTTGCTTTCTTGTTATACATTTCCTTTGTATATGTTGTGCATGTGATTTCATGTTTCAAACTGAAGTCTGAAAGGGAAAGAGAATGAAGTTCAATTGTTTCCCTATCTGAGCCAGGAGATTCCTGCAAGGTGTGCAGTTGAATTCATCCGCAAGGAGTGCGTTGATGAAGGCTCAGTAGTTTAACTTTTGTTCTCATTCACCCAGAAGTGGAAGTGGGTT
>ML859550.1:0-25425 GCA_009831015.1 Picea engelmannii | reverse complement strand
CACCTTAATGACTACACTAATCCTAGAACAATGTATGTCATTTGTTATGCTCACTTTAACTCCAAGTTTCCATATGTCACATTTATTCTTGTGATAGCCCTATATTAGAGTGTGTTTCCTCTCTCGCTCATGTTCACTCTTAGTCGGTTTATGTCAACTCACGCCTTTTTCCAATGCCATGCCAGTGCCATCAACTTCTTTCTCTTGCCTTTGTTAAAACTACCCTAACACGACAACCTCCCATCTTTACCTTTTCATCTATCTTCCATACTTTCCATAAGAGATCATGTTGCTAATCCTACCTCACTTGTGGTAAGATGCCAACCTCTGTGATGTAGGTATCTAGCTAAACATGTTCCTACACAATCCTACCTCACGTATAAGTAAGTGCAAGTATCTCCTATTCACTCTTAATCTTATCAATGATTTTATTGTTGAGATGTTATTATTATTGTTAGACTCACTCATGGTTTACTTACATGTTCTAGTTATTGTTCCATTAATATAATAATTAGAAATTGTTCATCTCTAATATCCTAATTTAACCATTGCATCATTTACATGATAGTTAAGATTATTTCTTTTTATTTCCTTATTTACATTTCATAGTTTAGTTTCTATCATTATTATGAAGCGATTAAATTTGCTTGTTCCCCCATGTCAAAATTGTGTGTTTAACATGCAATGTTTGTCTACCAAACTTTCTTTCTCATTTGTCTTCTACTTGCCTAACATTACACTAATCCACATAGCACACCTTGTAGTTTTACCTTATGCTAATTCTCAAGGCATAGGGGTCTTCACATGTACCATGGGATATATAGGCCTAGTTGATGGAGGATTCCCTCACAACAACAATGTATTGGCGTACATTGCAAATACCCTCATATTACCCATATATAATTTCTTGCATTGCTCATTCTTTGCATCTTGCTATTATTCACATATTATGGATAGAAGTTCCTATAAGGTGAGGTAAAATGTATAGAATCTTCTTTTTTCATAAATTATCTAGCATTCATTCTTCGGTTACAAATGCCCTTCAATCCTCCCTAGATCATTATAAATCCCTCTAGGATCACCATCAAGGCTTTGTCTAGTTTCAAATTGGTGACTGACTTTGGTTGTATATGGACAAACAATGTTTTAAGGGGTGGCATCATAAAAAAATCAAGCCTATTTGCTATTGTCCCTATATTGTTCTTCAAGATATTAATGACAATGGTTGTCATTAGTATTTCCCTTCCTTGCTACACATCCATAATATCATTTATGTCAATCATCTCAAGCTATATGAGCCATCTATTCTGGAAGAGGAAGTTCAAGTCTGCCACTTAGCAGATAATATCCATACACTAGTGGACCTGCACACCTGCTACACTTGTCATCAATGAATTACTTCCTATCTTGTTGAATGCCAAGGTCACCATCCCACTCAGGACAAATTGCTATCCTAACTTGTTTTTAAAAAGAACTTCTTGCATCTTGTTGAGAAAGTAGAGACATTGTAATATGGTATGCCATATTACAATGTAATATGGTATTACCATATGTAATATGGTATACCATATTACAATGTAATATGGTATTACCATATGTAATATGGTATTACCATATTACATTGTAATATGGTATTACCATATTACATTGTAATATGGTAATACCATATCTCATGTATTTTTCTTTTTTTTAAACTTAAAGGATGAGACACAATATCGATGATAGTTCATCAAAGAAAAAAAAATTGAACAACTGTGGAAATAACAACGAAATTTCGTCGCACTTTGCCACGGTTTTGCGTTGCACGTACAACATCTGCGTCATAATTTTTGTCTCTGCCATAAATTTTCATCGCAATTGCAATGCTTTTGCGTCGCAACTTTCCACAGTTGTTTTTACCTTTGCACAGTTTTTCGTCCCTATTGCGACGAAGTTTCGTCAGTATTGCGATGATTTATAAGGTAAACCTATCCTGATGGTGATGACACGTGGAGGGATAATTTTTTCGTTGTTTCCACAAACATCTGGTTCGTGGATATAGCGACGAAAAATAGTCTTTTCTTTCGTGGAAATTGTGACGGATAAGTGTGGCAATAGCAACAAAAAACCATGGAAAATTTGGTCATATGTAATAATGATATAACGACCCTCCTCACCCTAAAATTGATAGTTCTCACAAGCTTCCCATGGACAAGAAGAGAAAGCAAAATGTAGGACAGGGGGAGAGCCCAAAATTGAGAGTGAGAACATGGAACTTGAGCATGATCTGGATAGCGTGTTGTGCAACCTTGATTATCCTGGAGAAGAGATCCAGCATATTCATCCAATAGACATAGCTGATACTGAATTTTTTTACGAAGATGAATCCTTTGTGTTCCAGAGCGTTTTTTTTTATAGCGAGTCTAAAATATTAATTATTGAAAAGAGAGATGTAAAAAATAACAAAGGAAAATCTCGTTCAGAGGTTAACCTTGTGAACATGCGGTCGTCCCAACTCTCTCGACTTCACAAAGAAACCGGAGATGCTCTTGATGATTCCATTGGAGGCATTGAGGTCGAGAATGTCAGACTGAAGGACCAAGTCAAGGAATTGGAAGAATCGTTGATTCCTATGCCATTTCTTTCCATTCCTTTAGAAATAGCCATGCCCTCCACCGCTGCAGCCAAGTTAAAAGGATCCTCCAGCCTCCTCACATCATGTAGAGGATATGTGGAGAATAATATCAAGAAAATAATGGAGTTGATTGTTGAGGCGTGGGAAACATCACAAAGCATGGCTTCCCTTGGAATGAGGGCACATACTTTGCTCAAACATTTTCATGTGAATTTAAAAAATGAAGAACATTTCTATTTATACACGGTCCTTCCTTTTGGCACCCATGTCAACAACATGACAGAAGTGATAAGAAAACGACACGATCTCCCCTCCAAAAAATGGATCACTCAATTAAATGCATGTTGGAAAGATAAAGTGAAGAACCTGCATCTCATTGTCCAATCATGTGAACAAGCCATATCAAAGAAGGAAAAATTATTCACAAAGCTGACCAAAATAGACTTAGCCAGAAGGACGAACGAGGTCCAAGACCCCAATGTAATCATCAACTCCTTTCCCTTAACTAAGCAAGCCTTTGATAAGCAAGTTGATATTTTTAAGGCGTTGTCTTTAGAAAAGTTTTACAACATCCTTGAATATGGTGAAGATGACGTGGACAATTGGCTAGTCAACTATTCGGTACATAATGAAGAAATTGATCAGGATCTCCATAATCTTTCTATCGATCTAGGGGAATTAGAAAAGGAACTTTTCAACATAAAAATCTGGAATGAGATCAACATCGCCCCCTTGAGAAGCTATATTGAATAATGGGTCAAAAGAGAATTGAAGCAGGTCATCGACAAAAGGCAAAAGGCAATTGGCACGATTCCAATAGTTGTCGACGACAACGATAAAAAGGAATCAACAAGAAAATAGCAAAAGGGATGATATGTACCATCATTGTAAGTCTATACTAATCACATCCTACTTCTTTTATCAATCCAATTATTCCACCTTTTTAAATAAAAAATGTCTAGCCAAAGATTGATACCTTTCAATTTCTTCTTTTCAGGTATTACACTCTACCGCCGCCCACTTCTTCTTTCCATAGTCCTATTTCTTGTACATATTTATCTTATGGTCCGCGAGAACCCCAATCCCAGTCTATATGACAAATGCATTTAAATTTCTAGGAATATGTAACATACAATATTATTTTTTGATATATTTCAAATAAAACTATTTTTTATCTCCTTTTATATCTATTTTTTTTATGTGTTCATAGATTTTTATATTCAACTATGTAATGTCAAGAAATTGTGTTTATTTGATTTGAATATATTTTTCTCCTGCTATGCATATAACTTTTAACATAGCAAAATGGATTATATAGTTTCAATAAATAAATGGGACTCTAGAGGCCACGTGTCATTTACTGCATGGATACCACCTATGCTTCATATTGCTTGCCACATCTTCGCTAAAGTTTCTATCTGCCTTCGCTACTTTTTCCCCATCCCTATTCATTTATTCCCAATTCAAGGCAGCATGGACTACGCTGCCATGCAACACTTGTTCTTAATAATGTTTTAAGAAATAACTATTTTAGTTGTTCTTCTCCTCCCTATCTCTCTCAGGCCCAAAATATTCTTTCAACCTTTCATTATCTTATAATATTTTTTAATTACTTTAATTTCTTTATTATTTTATTTCATATTCCCGTTATCATATTCTATATCTTTCTAATACCTTATCTTAATCATCACACATTTCAATATTTTATTAATTTTCTACCTCATATTAGGACTATTTTCACTTTAATTATCATATTATTCTAACATGTTATTTTAATATTTTATTCTTATTAATGTTTTTAGACATAATGACTTTATTATTTGACTAATTTCCTTCTTTCTCCTCAATTGTAATCTTTTAATTTTTTCTTTAAATACTATTCATTTTTACACTTTTTTAAAGTCTTGGAGTTTCAATTGTTCCCGATGATGGGTGGAGTGTCCACTAGAAATGTTGGATGTTTCAAAACTTTATACATAATGTTTATCCAGAAAGCACATGCATATTATGACTAATTGTGAAAATCTACACACTTGTATAAAAAAAATCAAATCAAAGGAAAACAAATTAAACCACAATATTTTTGAAGAAATTAAACAATTAAAAAGGCTAACCTTATGATGATAATGACAACAATTAACATTCGTTGAGACTAAATTTGGTCTATTAGCACCTTAAGAAATGTAATGAATTACTTGATTTGCTTTAGATTTTATTTATGTGCTCTAAACCTTCCTAAATCACCATAGTTTTGATGAGTTATAAGGCTAGGAAGGTTGGTATTGTAACAAATTTGTGATTTAATGTGTTTGTACATAGCAGAATCTAAGAAAAAGTTTTTTTCATAGTCAAACTATTTAGTGTCACAAAGATCACAAATTCTTTCGAAGAGGTTTTAAGGATTATCCAATGCCCTATTTCACTATGGAGCTCATGAAAATTTGCTTTTATTTTACAATGTTGTTTTTCTTCTAGTTTTGATTTTAGGATTGATCATCTCGTTATAATATCTTAATTTTCTTTATAAAAAAGTTGTAATATTACTATCAACACTTTTATGAAATTAATTAATTATTAATTATAAAAATAAAATGGTAATATGGTATTGCAAATTGAAAATTATTAAACAATAATGATAAAAAAATATAAAATAGGTAGATAAAAAATATGAAATTGATATGTTTTAAATAGGTGTACATTGTTGAACTTTCTATGTTTCTTAACTTACATAATTTAACTATTAATAATTAAAAAATCTTCTTAACTTATATGATTCGAGTATTAAATAATATAATATAATATTTTGAAATAATTTGTATTGAATTTAATACAAATTTGCGTTTTTTTAATTAGCAAGTAAATAATTAACAAAGTTTCTTAACTTATATGATTCGAGTATTAAATAATACACAAAGTTTCTCAACTTATATGATTCGAGTATTAAATAAAAATATATATTTTTATTTTTTTTAAATAATTGGCATTGAATCTAATATAAACTTGTGTTTTTTTAATTAGCAAGTTAATAATTAACTGGCTCTGTTCATGACAAACTAAAATGTGAACCACATGAACATGCAAATGAATATGCGGTGAGGAAGGAGATTTTTTTGAATACCTGCAACTAATGGTGGATTAATGGTGGCTTTTTCCAGTTATGTTGGGTTAATGGTGGCTACCTTCTGATAAAGCAGGTCAAGGGGGGTCATGTTGTTGGGTACTGGCTCTCGGGAGTAGGTTCATGTTTTGATTTTGATTTTTTATCTGTGTTTTGGGTGTTAGATTCTTCATTTTGTTTATTCGACTATGTCTGGAGAGTTGGCAGATGCTTAACTAGGTGGCTGGCTATTTTTCTTAACTATTTTTGGCGGTCATCCCTTAATAATTGTTGTGACAATGTGTTTAATGAGGCCTTTCTTCTCAGATAGTGCTCTTTCTACCTTACTTACTTTCATTTCACTGGGATCATCGTTCTGGGTGTACTGTTCAGGCTTCGCGATTCGAGGTTTTTGTAGTGGAGGCTAGGTTTCAATCTTTCTCTACTAGTTTGAAGATTCCAATGAAAGAAGCAGTCATTAGTGCACTAATGAGTATGTCTGACGAGGAATCCTGGAGGAAAGTTGGCTTGTTTAATCCGACGAGTGCATTTAATAAGACATATGGCATGTCAATCTCTAGTTTATTACCCTTGGACCCTATGTTGACCGCCAACCCGTCTAGATTGAAGTTAGGGGGTGATTATCCTTCAACATCGCTCTTTAGTGGTTGTTCTGAGCGCTCCCCAAAACAACAATTTGTTTTCTCTGTAGGTGTGGTGTAGAACAATCGTGGTGCTTCACTAGCCCATAGGGGTGGTCAAGCCACTGTCATTAAGCCTGTTATTAGAAGAAAAGGAAGTTTGAAGCCTTGGGTCACAAACAAGACTAGGAGAACGATGGTTCTAGGTGATGACCTAGGACTGGACGAGGTGGTAAACCTTTCCTTGACAGCTTTAGTTGGCAAGTTTTCCTATCGTTCGAAGTGTTCCACTTCTCTTAACGACTGGGTAAATATTCATTGGTTACCTCTTCTGGGTTATGAACCAAAGACTTTTTTCCTCCCAAGGGGTTGGTTCGGTTTCAAATTTCGCATGCCGAAGGATGCTACGAAGGTTTTGGAAAAAATTTGGTCCTTTGACGTAGGTAGTTTGATGCTAAAGAAGTGGAAGATCTCTTTTGACCCGGCGCAGGATTATTTCCAGTTCCGCCACCTTTGGGTACTTCTTCCCGGCTTACCTTTGAACCTTTGGAATGAAAAATCTTTAACTGCCATAGGTAACGCTCTAGGTCGTTTCATCCACATCGATGGTTTGTCACTACAAGCTCCAGAAAGAAATCTGGGTAGGATCCTAGTTGAGGTTGCCATTCATCAAGTCTTACTAGAAACCCTAGATATACAGTGGCGTGGTCATGTCATTTGTCAAAGGTTGGATTACCTGGGCCTTCCTTTCCGATGTACCCTCTACCGAAAAACAGGACATCTGTGAAGTGCATGTCAGGGATTTGTGGAATAAGAAGAGTTAGAAAACTCTCGACTCTGGAAGGCGTCCAGAATTGACTCGCTCGACATGGATTCTTACGTACATGAAGGTGTTCTTGATGATCTCGGGGACCCTCCTGTTCTTGAGGACTCATTGACTGTTACAGGTAAACTAAGAGTACTCTGTCCCTTTTTTTATTTCTCGCTTACTTCCTGGGAAAGGTTGGATTTGGATTCTTTGTCCTCTCCGAGGCACGATCATGCCTTACCTTCCTGTGTAGTGGAGCTAGATAAGGGGATGGAATCTCCAACTCGGGGACCTACTCCATAGCCTAGGGGGAACATGAATGATTCATGTCTTGATAAGGGTTTTTTCCCATCGGGGGACCCAATGTTCTGGTATGTATACTTCTCTCAGCCTTTCGCATTCTACTGGGGGTCAGTTTTCTTCGGTCCTTGATGCTCCTGTGGATTCTAGGGTGGAAAAAAATGAGGGGGAATAAGGGCCTTTGGTCATCTCAGGTTACAAGGAGTTAGAACCTGGGGATTTCTCTATGGGGGAAACATTGGAATCCCCAGTACTCATTTTCTGGGAGGTGAATGCCTTGGTCCCATTACCTACCTATCATGACAGGAATGTTATCAAACTCCTGGGACTCTCTAAGGTTTTGAGGAAGTCAGGTTCTTTGGGTGGTGGTTGAGGATAGGGTTATGCCTGGTCTAAGGGATTGGGCTTTGAAACTTCTCCTATTAAGATGAGAAGTGCTCGTAAAAAGTATAATTGCACTATTCCTGGTTCGAAACCTTCTTTTTATGTTGTCAATGACTTCAGGGAACTTAGAGGAATTAAATCCCTTTCTAGGGAAAAACCATGATCATTCTCTCTTTAAATCTTAGAGGGGTGGGGGGGACCCTCATATAGGCCTCCATGCGAAGACTGCTTCATAATTCTAAACCTGATTTAATTTTCCTTCAAGAAACTCTTGTTGACGAGGAGAGAGCTCGTTTGTTTATCCATAAGCTCATCCCGGGTTGGCTTTCATGTGTCGTTAGCTTTGTTGGTAACTCTGGGGGTCTTATGGTGACGTGGGACCCAAAAAATTTTGCTTTGGAGCCCACTTTTTGTTGCGGGGGTATTTTTTTAACAGGTCTCTCTTTAGAAAATGATAAGAGTATATGTTTACTCAATGTTTATGGCCCATGTAATGATAGAAGATCTTTCTGGGATCGGGTGGTGGCAAGTGATTTACTGGCTTCTGAAAATATTATTGTTGCAAGTGATTTAAATTTTACTATAGGTGTTGAAGAGATCTAGGGAACTGCGGCTCAACTGGACAACTTAGCTTGTTTTTTCAAACAACTCATCCAGGACAACCTTTTAGTCTATCTACTACCAGATGTTTTGACTCCTACATGGAGAAATGGTGGAACAGGGGTAGATAGAATTTCTAAGAGGTTGGACCAATTTTTGTTTTCTAAATCCTTTCTAAGTGAATTCAGTCCATACTATTCTTGGGTGGATCTTCCTTTCTTCTTGGATCATGCATCGATTTTTGCTCAGTTTGATCTCCAACCATATCAGGTGCCTACCCTTTCAAGTTAAATATGACCTGGTTAGCGGAGGATGATTTCTTTGTGATGGTAAAATAAGTTTGGGTGAATCCAGCCTTCCCGGTGGAGTCAGATATTCAACACAGATTGGTGTGGAAACTTAAAGTCTTAAAAAATTAGATTAAAGTTTGGGCTAGGCGTCGAAGCCGGGAAAATATCCTTCGACTTGAGACTTTGGAGGAGGATCTTCGGGTGGCATCCTCTTTTTTATGAAGAGATGGTTTAAACCATATAGCTGAGTGTCACTTAAAATCTTTGGAAATTGAAATAAATACTTTACTCCTCCAGGATGAGGAACTTTGGAGACAGAGGAGTAGAGCGATTCGGCTGAAATGTGGGGATTTAAATACAAAGTTTTTTCACAACTATGTCAATTCTAATAGGAATAAGAAACACATCTAGGGGATCGTTGATGAGTTTGGACAGTCTCATAGGGGGCAGGCGGCTCTAAAAAAAGAAGCTTCTAGGCACTTCAAAGGTTTGTTTAAAGATGATGACATGTCCTCTCCCGCTGAACAATTAAATTTGGTAAATTTATTCTCCAATTTTGTCATGGAGGAGGATTCTATTCTTATTGATCGCCCTTGTACACTACTAGAGACCTTGGATACACTAAATTTGTTCGCAAAATACAAAAATTCCAGGCCCGGATGGCTGGATGGTTGAATTTTTCCTCCATTTCTTTGACATCCTAGGGGACGACCTAATGGAACTTGTTGAGGACTCTAGGATTAGAGGGAAGGTACAATTCTCGCTAAACTCAACCTTTCTGTATTTGATACCAAAGGTGAATAAACCTGTAAAATTTGGTGACTACAGGCCTATCTCACTCTACAATTTATGCTACAAGTTGATAGCAAAGGTGATAGAAAACTGAGTCAAGCATGTCTTCTCGAGGGTTTTTTCTAATGAAAAACTTGGTTTTTTAAAAGGCAGGAAGATATTGGACACCATTGGAATGGCTCAAGAGTGTATTCATAGTATAAAACAAAAGAAGAAAAAGGCTCTTATCTTGAAACTTGATTTAAAAAGAGCATATGATTGCGTAAACTCGGATTTTCTCCACTTAATTCTCATCAAAACGGGCTTCAATCTACTTTCAACCAACTTGATCATGAGTTGTGTTGTCAGCGCCTCGTTCATTGTTTTGATAAATGGTGATAATTCTTCTTTTTTTCCAGAGTGAACATGGGCTTCGACAAGGTTTCCCCCTTCCACCTCTTCTTTTCATCTTAGTTATGGAAAGTATAAGATTTTTGCTGAGAAGGAGCCTTTCTGAAGGTGTTTTATCGGGGGTTAAAGTTTCAAGGGTTATCAAAATCCTTCATCTTATTTATGTAAATGATATCTTTATCATGTCAAAGGATTCTCTAGAAGAATGGATGTTGATTAAATCATTGCTGGATCTTTTCTGTTGTGCTTTGGGTTTCAAAGTAAACTTAGAAAAGTCAACTTTCCACCATTCGAGTTTACTTCGGGAGGATTTTGAAAATATAAGGGAAGCCTTTTCAATCAATTTTGTCGAGCTATTAGAGGGATTTAGGTACCTGGGTTACTTCATTAAAGTGGAGAGATCCACCTTTGAAGACTGGAGGTATCTTTTAAAACAATATGAAAATAGGACCAATCACTGGTGCAATCGATGGTTATATCTTGAAAGTTGTTGCACTCTTGTAAAGGTTGTTTTATAATCACAGTCAGTGTACTGGATGGCCTTGGCAACGATTCCATCTTCTGTGCTCTCAAAGATCCGGTCTTTAATCTTTGATTTTCTCTGGTCGGGTGTAGGTTCAAACCAACATTTTCATCTGGTTAGTTGGGAGGTGATTTCCAAACCAAATTTTGTTGGTGATTGGGGCCTTACGAACATTTTCCACTTCAATCGTGCCTTAGCCACGAACTCCTTATGGAGGGTGTTAATGAAAGATAGTATTTGGCAAAGGGTGATCAAGGAAAAGTATATTCCCTATGTTTATGTTTCTACCTAGCTTAGATCAACTACTATAATTCAACATCTGGCCTCACAAACCTGGAAGAATTTGTTGAAATCGCTTCCACTCATCACCCATTGGCTCAGCTAGAACCAGGAAATGGGCACTCAGTTTTGATTGGCATGGACAAGATTCTGGGTATGGATGATTCCTCATTACTATCCCAGGAACTACTTGTGGCCTTAAAGAATAACTATATATGCTATATTTATCAAGCCAGAGCTCAATCTACATCGGGCTTCATTACGGAACAATGGAAAAGAGGTTTAGCTTTGGTTCTTTCTGGATTTTTTGCTACAGAATGGTCCTCTTTTTGTAAGGCCCTGGTTTCTTCTGGTATTCTTCTACATCCTACAGAAGACTTTCTCCTTTGGATTGGAGGAGATCATTTGGGACTGATCATTGTTAAAAATGTATATAATTCTTTGGAAAAGAATTTTTGGCCCCATTAGGATGCAGGGTGGCAGAAACATTTGTGGTCATGGGACCTTCCTTACAAAATAAAACTGTTTTCATGGCTGGTAGTTCAAAATAACTTTTAACTTGGGAAAACCTCCAGAAAAGAGGTTGTGTAGGCCCTATATTATTCCCTTTATGTTCTTTGGATGTAGATACAAGGTTACATCTGTTTGTACACTCCTCATTTTCTCAAAATCTTTGGCAGATTATTACCGTAACTTACAGTCTAAACACAAACTGGAGTGGTAACTCTATTTCTAGTTTTTTTTACACTTGGACAAAACATGAGAAATATTTTATTTTCCTTACCTCGTTGGTTTTTTGGTACATCTGGCTAGAACGAAATTCATGCATCTTTGATTCTCGCTCCCCATCTTTATTGGGGACTGCTTGTAAACTATTGGGTTTTTTAGAAAACTCAAGTGGAAGGAGGCCACCAAAAAGGAAGTTTCTTAGACTAAAAAAACACCTGCTATAACTTCAGATTCTATATCCTCGTTTGATGGAGAGGCACAAGAAAATGGCCTTGTTAGTGGGGCTGGGGGAATTATAAAGAAATATGGAAATATTATTTATAGGTGGAACCTAAACTGTGGACTAGGCACAAACACTAGGGATGAGCTCCTGGGAGCGTCGGCTTCATTAACTTTTGCTATATGGTTGGGCATTGAGCATATAAAAGTCCTGGGAGATTCAAAAAATATGATATATTGGCTAAATAATAGGGAGAATCTTCAAGTCTCCTCGTTGTTGGGTTGGTCGGACCAGGTGCGGGCATTAAAACTTACTTTCAACTGTATCAGTTTTGCTCACATCGACGGGGAGGAAAATGAAGAGGCAGACACTCTTTCAAAAAACGTGCTTCAAATGGCAGAGGGAAAGATTCAATTCAACAAATGGATCGATGGGCACGAGGGTCCTCCTCACTTTTTACACCTATTTTTATGATGGAGTTAAATTCAATTTTTTGGTTGCTTTTTGCTATTTTGTAGGCTTGGTGGGCCCCCTCTGTAGCTTTTATACGTAGCTCTTTAATATTTGTCATAGCTATGTAAGAGTTACTGTATAGTTATTAAATCACTTTAAGGTCTGCTTGTTAATATGATGCATACCCCCCTTCCCTCCTAAGGGTTGCGCGACCTCCTGATTTAGGATCTATCAAGAAATTGAGTTTGATTGACTCTTCAGTCCCTCAAGGACCTTCAATCGACTGAATAGGGACTCTTTCCCTTAATTCATAGGTCATATGGAACCCGCATGATTATCCTTAACGCTTTTAAATCCTCAGCGTATTTAGGTGCTAGCTCTCCTAGTTAAACCCCTCTCTTTACGTGACCAAGGCTGTGACCAGTCGCCTAATCGAAAGGCGCATCGCGATTTCGTGTATCGGGCCTTCACATATGAGTCACCTCGACTCTCCTGATTTCTAAAATCCTGAAAGGATCCTAGCATGTGCTAGCCCCTCTATCCTCCTTCACTGATGTGCCCCTTCGCTATGACCATGGGCCAATCTTTCGGGCATTTCGCGATTTCACAATTCGCGACTTTGCGTCTCACGAAATTCACTTTCTCGTCCTTCCAAACCTCGAACTTGCGAGTTTTGTTTGATATTTGTCATAGCTATGTAAGATTTACTGTATAGTTATTAAATCACTTGAAGGTCGACTTGTTAAGATGATGCATACCCCCCTTCCCTCAGGGTTGCACGACCTCCCGGTCTAGGATCGGTCAATAAATTGAGTTTGATTGACTCTTCAGACCCTCAAGGACCTTCAATCGATTGAATAGGCCCTCTTTCCCTTAAGTCATAGGTTATATGGAACCCGTGGGATTATCCTTAACTCTTTAAATCCTCAGCATATTTAGGCACTAGCTCTCCTAGTTAAGCCCCTCTCTTTACGTGACCAAGGCTGTGACCAGTCACCTAATCGAAAGGTGCATCGCGATTTCGCGTACCGGGCCTTTGCATATGAGTCACCTCAACTATCCTGACTTCTGAAATCCCAACAGGATCCTAGCGTGTGCTAGTCCCTCTATCCTCCTTCACTGATGTTCCCCTTCGCTATGACCGTGGGCCAATATTTTGGGCATTTCACGACTTTCCATCTCACGAAATTCACTTGCTCATCCTTCCAAACCCTGAACTTGCGAGTTTTGTTTTTCAGATAAACGGTCCACAATCCCCGCGATCCAATGGTCCAAATCTCCTTTTCGCGTATCGGGACTTCATGTTTCGTGGAGTTGCAAGGATGATCACTTCTCTCCTCCGATCCATGATATCCCGAAATTCATGTGTGCTAGATCAATGATTCACAACTCCCCATGATCTGACAACTCAGATCAACTCTTCACAAATCGAGACTTCACATTTCGCGAAGTTGGAAGACCGTTCACCTCCCTTCTCCTGATATACAAACTCCCAATATCTCACTGGACGATCAACGGTCCAGATTTCTCCTTCGATCAACGACTATGATCAAATTGCAATTTTTCAATTCATGAGTTCTTATAACTCTACCTTTTGACTTATTTGAGTCACGAGTTAGAGAAATGTTGATCTCTCGCCATGTTCCCCCCTTGACGATGGACGGTTCCGATGATTTTGGAACTTCGTAAGATCGATTCTCATGTACACTTTCAAAGCTTTAATGTTAGTGTACTTTACCTTGATCGGATGGCTACAATGCTTAGGCGTGCAGATCGGATGGCTAAGATCCTTTATTTGCGCTCTAATTGAACGAATGATATATTTTCTCTGGCGCTCAGATTGAATGGTTGATATCTTTTCCTTTTTTATTTCCCCTCATTGTCTGGACACTGATCGGATGGTCCAGATCTCTCCCCCTGAGCTTATGCTTTCTTCAGACTTAGAAGATTTTCGAAAGATTCAAAGGATTCGACCTTTTTCCTTCCTGCGATTCCATTTCTTGGATATCATACACACTTCTTGTAAAGTGTTATCCCTTCTGATATTGATCTCCTCAAAGGTTTCGATATCCCAAGCACTAATTACTTTTCTGGGAAATTTGTCAAACTCAGATTTAAATATTTCTTGAAAATAATTCTTCTCACCTTCCTTGTGTTCCTCTATTCCAATCCTTCGACTTATTACGGACTCTCTTTGACATTGAGTTGAATTCTGGATATGTGCACTCCTTGCAGCAGATTCTTATGCAAGATCTGGATTCTTGTGGACAAATGTGCACTCCTTGCAGCAGTCACTTTGCACTACCTGCAAAGGAAATCTTATGTTATTTCTTCTGAAATTTACGAGTTGAAACAGACCCTGTCAACGCACTCCTTGCGGACTGTGTGGACACCTTGCACTAGCTCACGAAGAAAAGCAATTTAAATTTTATGCAATAATTTCAAAACTACATACACTCGTAGCAAGATTCATTCTTTCTTGAAAATATTAACGACAACAACAGGGAAATTGCAACCAATATTCACACCATACATTGCATCAATTTTCCTCTGTTATCTTCATTCAAAATAAAAATTGGCTACAGCTAAATCAAACAACAATTACAAACTTATAATTCTCCTACTAGCTCGCAGCTATTGTAACCCTTCTTTAGGGCGTAAAAAACCTCTCTTTATACAAAAGAAACAAACTAACTGCTACCTAATTGTGGTTACATCGAGACTAGGGTTAAATTCCCAGGTCATGCGTGCTCATTCTATCTACGCGTGTGATCTTTCCTTTTATTGTTTTCTATCATCTTCAAAATATTTGTAGTACTAGCTATTATTCGAGAATCTGGATTGGTCCTCAGGTGCTGAGTTGTCCTACCATGTGTACTTGTTGACGATGCTCCTGCATCATACTCCCCTGGGAAAAATTTCATGGACTCCTGCACCGACTTTCCATTCTTCTAGATATCAACTTCACTCTCCCAACTGGCATCTTCTATTGGATGTCCCTTCCACTTGACCGGATACTCAAAATAGGTCTTCCTTCAGGTCTTCATACCAATCCTCTAATCAATGATCTTTTCCATCTGTGGCTTTTCTGCTATAGGAATTTGTTTCTCCCACTGAATCTTCTCTTGATCTGTTGATCCCTCTATTTCATCCTTCCTATAATGATATAGGTTTGAGACGTTGAATATGGGCGATATGCCCACATCATCTGGCAGCTCGATCTCATAGGTGTTTGCATCAAACTTCCTCAAGATCTTACATGGCCCTATCTTCTTCATATTTAGCTTGTTATGTGTCCCCCTAGGAAATATCTCCCTCCTGAGATGTGCTAGAACCTCATCTCCTACTTCAAATTGAAGTTATTTACGATATTGATCAGCTCTGCGTTTGTAATCTTGTCTAGAATTCTGCAACTGCCCTCTGATCTGGCTATGGAGCTTATGCATTTCTATAGCAAAATCTTATGCTCCAGCGCTCCTGATCTCACTCTGTTCCAAGTCTCCCAACTTAGATACTCCCCTGGGTTGCATTCCATACAATATTTGGAACAAGCTCGTCCCAGTTCTCCTGTTTGGTGAGTCATTGTATGCAAACTCTTCTTGTAGAAGAATCTGATCTCATTGATTATGGTGCTCGGTGACCAGAATTCTCAATAATTTTCCCAAACTTATGTTTACCACCTCAATATGTCCATCTGTCTGAGGGTGATAAGATGAGATGAAGAAAAAATATGTCCCTAAATTCTTCCACAGTGTTCTCCAAAAATGACCAACAAACTTTGTGTCTTTTTCCGAGACAATGCTTCTGGATAGGCTATGAAGTCTCACAACTTCCTTAAATAAGATATTCAAAACATGTGTTTCATCACTGGTCTTATGGAATGGGATAAAGTGTGCCATCTTTGAAAATCTATCCACCACCACAAATATGGAATCGCATCCTCTTTGCGTTCTTGGCAGTCCCAACACAAGAACAATGCTTATTGCATCCCAAGGCCTCTCTGGTATGGGAAATGGTTGATACAATCCAGTGTTCTATCTTTTACCTTTCACATGTTGGCATATTCTACATATGTTCATGAATTTTATCACATATGTTCTCATACCTAGCCAATAATATGAACTGCTCAATTGTGAAAATGTCTTATCATGGTCGAAATGTCTAGCCAATCCTCCACTATGTTTTTCCTTCAAAAGGTTATCCCTCATTGAGCATTTTGGTATGCACAATTAATTTCCCTTGAACATCAATCCCTCTTGAATCATATACTATGTACATTGGCTTCTATCTCTCAACACAGGATTCGCACATGCTTCGTATGCTTCCTTGAAATCTAGATCATCACTGTACATTTCCTCAAGGTGTTAGAACCTTAAGTTCTTTACCTAAAATTCCTACAGAATCAAACATCTCCTGCTCAATGCATCAACAACTTTGTTAGCATTCCCAGCAATATGTTTTATGACAAAAGTAAAATTCTGCATAAACTCAATTCATTTTGCATGCCTCTGATTCAACTTTTCTTATCTAGTTATGAATTGTAAATCTTGGTTATCGCTATACAAGACAAATTCTTGTGGGACAAGGTAATTTCTCCATTTCTTCAGAGCTTGGATTATGGCATAAAAATCCTTGTCATAGGTGGAGTATTTTCTCTTACTCTCATTCATCTTCTCGCTGAAGTAAGCAACAGGTCTATCGTCCTGGCTCAAAAATCCTCCAATTGCAACGCCACTTGCATCACATCTCACCTGAAATGTCTTCTCAAAATTTGGCAAGACCAGAATTGGCCACTCTAATATTTTCTCCTTCAGTATATTGAATCTCTTCTCGACCTCCTTTGTCCATTTAAAATACTTGTGCCTTTTCTTCATTGTATCCATCATTGGTGCACAAATTCCACTAAAATCTCTGATGAACTTCGTGTAGAAACTCGCTAATCCATGGAAGCTTCTTACCTCAAACATGCTCCTGGGTGATGGCCATTCTTTGATTTCTTTCACCTTCTCCAGATCCATCTTCAGTTCATTTGAAGAGATCACAAAACCCAAGTAAATGAGTTATGACTTCATAAAAGAGCACTTCTTCAGGTTTATCAACAACTTCTCCTATTGTAGTCTCCTTGTCATTAGTGTCAGGTGCCTCAAATGCTCCTCTTTAGTCTTGCTAAATATCAGTATATCAACTAGATACACAACTATGAAATTGCCAATGAAATCTTTTAGTATTTCATTCATCAACCTCATAAAAGTAATCAGGGCATTGGTTAAGAAAAATGACATAACAAGTCACTCATACAAACCTTCATTTGTCTTCAAGGTTGTCTTCCACTCATCACCTTCCCTCATTCTGATCTAGTGATATCCACTTTTCAAATCTATCTTAGAAAAGAAATTTTATCCACTTAAACAGTCCATCAAATCATCTATTCTTGGAAAAGGGAATCTATACCTGATAGTGATCTTGTTGATGGCTCTCGAGTCTGTACACATTCTCCATCCTCCATCTTTATTTGGACTCAACACAGTTGGCACTGTGCATGGACTCAAGCTCTCTCTAACCAAACCCTTGTCTAACAATTCCTGGACTTGGTTCTTTACCCCCTCATTCTCTCGAGGTGCCAGTCTGTATGCTGCTTTGTTTGGTAGACTTGATCCTGGTATCAAATCAATATGATGGTTGATACTTATGATGGGTGGAAACAAGTTAGGAAGCTCATCCACCACTATGTTAGCAAAATTATCTAACAATTCCTGAACTTCTTCAGGAAAATCATCTATCGAAGTACTAGTAAGGATAACTATGTGTTTCCTCACCATAGAAAATTGCATCTCCTGTTCTTTCTTTACTTCTTTCAGGAGTTCCTTCCCACTCATGAGAAGTATGTTTGTGTTGGCTTCCCCTTTCACTTTATTCTCCTCTATTGGCAGCAACATGTGTTTCCTACCATTCTTCTCCAAGGTGCATGTATTCTTCCTCCCATCATGAATGAAATTCCTATCAAATTTCCATGGTATTCCCAACAAAATATGTCATACATCCATGGGAATTACATCACACATAATTTCATCTCTATATCCTCCTATCTTAAATTCAACCAAGTATTGTTTAGTAACCATTACCCGATATCCTTTCTGCAACCATGAGACTTTATATGGCTCTGGGTGTGCAGTTGTCTCCAACTCCAATTTCTCCACCATCTCCGTGGATACTAAGTTATCAGTGCTCCCACTGTCAATGATCACCTTCCATAATTTGTCTTTAGTCTTGCAAGTTGTCCTGAATAGACTATTCCTCTGTACTAGCCTTTTAACTTCTGCCTTTGGTTTTAAGAGAACCTTTCTCATCATCAGGGATGTTCCATCCTCTGCTCCTTCTACTTTAACATTCCCTCTTTGTGCTTTCGAAATGTGAGATTATCCTCCTTCTTTTATTTTCTCGGGGGATTCCCAAGACATGTTCCCTGTCTTTCCATAGGCATAACACCTTATTCCTCCTTTGCCTCTTCCTCTATAAGAGTTTCTTCCACCACCCTGTCTTCCTTGGGAACTTCCTCCTCTTTCCGAGTGACTACATGGAGTTTCAGCCTCGTCCTTGGAATTATGCGCTTTGTCATGGGAAACTCCCTTGCCTTTTTTTGGGGCTAAGATTTTACCTCTACCTCGTTGGCTTTGTTTTCTGTCCAACTTCTCTTCTTCCTTCAGCACGAAATGATAAGCATCCTCCACTGTCCTTAATGACACCATGTTGAGTTCATCCTAGATTTCATACCTCATGCCATTTATATACCTGGCAACTTTTTCTTCATCCCTCTCTCTTTGTCTAGCTCTAATGTTCAGCTTTTAGAACTCCTCTGTGTATTCTTTAACTGTCATACCCTTCTGTCTCAAGTTTTGTAGCTTCCTGAATAGATTGTTTTGATAATCTTTGGGCATGAATTTAACCTTCAGCTTGGCTACCATTATTTCCCAATTCTTTATCTTTGATTTGCCTCTACCTCTCCTCTCAACCTGCAGTTCATCCCACCACAGTGTTGCATGTCCTTTAAGCCTAGTGACAACATGTATCACCCTCTTCTCCCCATAGACACATTCATAATATAAATTTTTGTCCATGGACCTTATCCAATCCAACATCTCTTCAACATCCAAATTGCCTTCATACATTGGGACCTCTATCTTGGCTCTATCTCCCAATATAACAACTGCTCTTAGCAAGCATTCTTTGACAACGTGTTCCCCTATAGCTTCTCTGGCTTCTACATCTTCTCTCTCTACATCTCTGACGTCTCCAACATTAGGTTCTCTTCTCTGCACTGCTTCCATCGCTTCCAACCTTGCATGAAGTTCTCGCATCTCTCTTTCTACAACAGGATTGGCTAAAGATGGCTCCCCTCATCTCCTCGGTGTCATTGTGTTGATTGTCTCTCACACACAGAGTACAAATTCGAGTTCTTTTTCTCCTTCGCCTGAAATCTACAGATGAAAATCAGTTCTGATACCACTTGATGCAGACCCCCCTTCCCTCCTAAGGGTTGTGCGACCTCCTGGTCTAGGATGAGTCAAGAAACTGAGTCTGATTGACTCCTCAGTCCCTCAAGGACCTTCAATTGACTGAATAGGCCCTCTTTCCCTTAAGTCACAAGTTATATGGAACCCGCGGGCTTCTCCTTAACACTTTTAAAGCCTCAACGTATTTAGGCGCTAGGTCTCCTAGTTAAGCCCCTCTCTTTACGTGACCAAGGTCGTGACCAGTCACCTAATCAAAAGGTGCATCGCGATTTCGCATATCAGGCATTTTCATATGAGTCACCTCGACTCTCCCGACTTCTGAAATCCTGATAGGAACCTAGCGCATGCTAGTCCCTCTATTCTCCTTCACTGATGTGCCTCTTTGCTATGATCGTGGGCCAATCTTTCGGGTGTTTCGTGATTTCACGTTTTGTGACTTTGCGTCTCACGAAGTTCGCTTGCTCGTCCTTTCAAACCCCGAGACTGCAAGTTTCATTTGTCAGATCAACAATCCACAATCCCCGTGATCCAACAGTCTAGATCTCCTTTTCGCGTATCAGGACTTCATGTTTCACGTAGTTGGAAGGTTGATCACTTCTCTCCTCTGATCCCCGATATCCTGAAATTCATGTGTGCCAGATCAACGGCTCACAACTCCCCATGATCCGATGGCTCAGATCAACTCTTCGAGAATCGAGACTTCACTTTTCATGAAGTTGGAAGACCACTCACCTCCCTTCTCTTGATATCTAAACTCCCGATATCTCCCTAGACAATCAACGGTCTAGATTTCTCCTTCGATCAATGGTTGTGATCATATCGCGATTCACGAGTTCTTATAACTCTACCTTTTGACTTCTCTGAGTCACGATTCAGCGAAATGATGATCTCTCACCACATGTCCCCCTTGACGATGGACGGTTCCGATGATTTTGGAACTTCGTAAGTTTGATTCTCCTATACACTTTCAAAGATTTAATGTTAGTGCACTTTACCTTGATCAGATGGCTACGATCCTTAGGCGCACAGATCAGATGGTTGAGATGCTTTCTTTGCGCTTTGATCGAATGACTGAGATATTTTCTATGGCGCTCAGATCGAACGGTTGAGATATTTTCCTTTGCGCTTTCCCCTCATGTCTGTATGTTGATCGGACGGTCCATATATCTCCCCCTAAGCTTACGCTTTCTTCGGACTTAAAATATTTTCGAAAGATTCAAAGGCTTCGACCTTTGTCCTTCCTGCAAGTCCATTTCTTGGATCTCGTCCACACTTATTGTAAAGTGTTATCCCTTCTGAGCTTGATCTCCTCAAAGGTTTTGATATCCCAAGTACTTCTTGCTTTTCCGGGAAATTTGTCATACTCAGATTTAAAGATTTATTGAAAAAAAATATTCTCACCTTCCTGGCGTTCCTCTGTTCCAGTCCTTCGACTTCTTGCAGAGTCGCTTCAACACAGAGTAGAATTTTGGATCTGTGCACTCCTTGCAGCAGATTCTTACGCAATATCTGGATTCTTGCGGACGACTGTGCACTCCTTGCAGCAGTCACTTTGCACTACCTGCAAAGGAAAACTTACGCTATTTCTTATGAACTTTACAAGTCAAAACAGACCCTGTCAACGCACTCCTTGCGAAGTGCGTGCACACCTTTCACCGACTCACGAAGAAAAGCGATTTAAATTTTATGCAAGCATTTCAAAACTACATACACTCGTAGAAAGATGCATTCATTATTGAAAAGATTAACTACAACAACAGGAAAATTGCAACCAATATTCACACCATACATTGGATCAATTTTCCTCTGTTATCTTCATTCAAAAGAAAAACTGGCTACATCTAAATCAAACAACAATTACAAACTCAGAATTCTCCTACTAGCTCGCAGCTATCGTAAAACTTCTTTAGGGCATACAAAACCTATCTTTATACAAAAGAAACAAACTAACTGCTACCTAATTATGTTACATCGAGACTAGGGTTAAATTCTCAGGTCACGTGTGCTCATTCTGTCTACATGCGTGATCTTTCCTTTTATTGTTTTCTATCAGCTTCAAAATATTTGCAGTACTAGCTATTATTCGAGACTCTGAATTGGTCCTCAGGCGTTGAGTTGTCCTGCCATGTGTACTTGCTGACGATGCTCCTGCATCATAAGAACTTTCTCTTTGAAGTGTCATTGGTGATGGATGTAATTTGATAGTTATATGTATTATTTTTTAGAACAACATATATTTATAATATATTGAGAAATTTTTTGCCGAAAAAGAAAAAAAAAGTAAATAATTAACAAAGTTTCTTAACCTATATGATTCAAGTATTAAATAGCGCAATATCATTTTTATGAAACAATTTGTATTGAATTTAATAAAAATAGTGTTTTTTTAATTAGCAAGTAAATAAAATATTTGAAAGTATGTTAAATTTTAATATTGTAGGGTGATATTTCCATAAAATTGTTATGCAATACATTATGTCTTGATGGGACCTCCTAAAAGCACCATGCTTGTATATCTTCCTAGGATGACCATTGCATTGTTGTTTGTCATCCATTTTATCTCATAGTGGATATAGGCGATTCACAAGTAACGTATTTACTAGGCTATTCCTCCATCACATTGGATTGGCCTAGCTACCAGATTTAATACCCCTATGATTTTCCTTCCTTCGTCCATATGATACATCTATACAACTACCATATTTATCTCTATATTCAATAGTGTGCAACACACCTCACCTAGTGGTTGCCTATTCGTCAATTCCCTCCCTTGTCTAGGAATTTTAATATGGCTTCTACTTTATTCCATACAATAACCCACCTACATTGATATCGACCTATCTACTCATTCTTCACTCTCATACTCTGCCTCTTTATATATTTGTGCTCACACATACATTTGTTTCTTAAAAATACATTAGCTAACAACAATTCTTAGAATTAGAATTAGACTGACTTTGCCTTTAATATGCTATATTGCATGCCATGCCCCTGGTGTAATGTCCCCTCCATTATGACAATGAATAATGATGTACAACAAGTAATTTTTTTTTTTAAAAAGAATTAGGAATTTAAACGTCATCACACAATGAATAGCGACACCATCACCATATCATCCTACTTAATAATGACACATAAGCAACGCATTAACATAATTAGTAGCGGAACATAATCAATGCATTAACATAATTAATAATGACACATAATCAATCAAATCATTGTAATTAATAACGACAAAAAATCACACATCATCATAATAAATACGATACATAAATGACGCATCGTCATAAATAAGTAGCAACACATAATCGACACATCGCGGTCAACTGAAGTAACATCACTATCATTCAATCAACATATCTCAAGTGGTAATATAAGAAAACTACCCGCCCAACCTATCCTGCATGGTCAGGACCTCCAAGACACATAAACAACGCTCAAGTCCAGAATTCATTCGATTGATTTTGACCACTTAAGGTCTCAGGACTGGCGACTGTTCTAAGGAACAAGGAGGTGTCTAAATCCCATAACCCAACATAAACCGCAATCCCAACTAGATCATCAATCTCACCTAAACATCAATTATTCACAGCGCAATAGAATAAATACTAAACTTAGTAAATCTTCAATCAATAATTAAGTATAATGAGTAAGAGGAATAGATATAGACTGGAAAGGACCACATGGGCACAAGTACCTTCATAGTATCAGGTACATATTTTTATTATTCCATCATCATTATTACTCCAGACCTTTAAGAACTATTCATTCTACCAAATATAAACGGATACTAAGAAAGAGTGTTATATCTATCATCAATTTCCACTTAACAACAAGGAACAATCTAAATGATAAATTCTCACCCAGCAAGATATGACTTACCATGTACATAAAACAAAGTCTACACCACAATAACACAATCCTTAACTAGAAATTGTGACATACAAGGAAAGAGGATGGGTGAGTGTAAGCACTCTATGCCATCATCAATAGGAGATGGCAAAGACATATGTAAAATTAGCATTGACCTATCCCAAGTTATTATTCTCCCTATGTACACTTGCACTAACTTGGATTCCTTTATGATAATTAATCAACCCAATCTTATTATGAATTACACCTATATATATATATATATATATAAGTTAATTTTCTAAAATTTAAAGGGATATATATATATGTGTGTGTGTGTGTGTGTGTGTGTGTGTTAGTTATTTTTCTTTCATTTAAAAGGAATCATGGGTAGGTCAATCTTCTTAAGGAAACCATACCATTCAATGCTATAATCCATTACTTGTCCCTTTTAAAATTGACAATAATAATCACATCAGCAGTCGAGCCTGCCTTGTATATCCACCTAATTCAAGTATTGGCGTATTAGGAGAAAAGTTTCCTAAATCATAGGTGAAACGTTTCCTGTGACAGGGAAGGAAATTGGTTGACAACGATCGACAACTAAAATTCAAGAACTAATAAATGGATTGGGCAATAATGAACATGTAATGCAATTCCATCCCCATAATGACACATAGAGGTCCCTATCATAAACACAGAAAATGACAGACAAGTCGTTCTTACTCACAAGGCGACAAGGATCCAATACAATAGTAGAAGTGGAAATTTAATCAAGCTAACGAATTTTTAAAAGGGGAAACGAATGGACTACTGCCTCAGACCCAACATAAGGTAAATTGTTGCTGGAGAAGGATGCATCCAAAACGTAGGAAACGAATCGCTGAAAGGATCTCTGAAGTTAAACTTGGAAATAATGGAGAAAGCGCTAGTTGTAAGTGCCAGTAATAAGCACCAGTTGTAAGCGCCAGTTAGAAGAATCAGTTCTTAGTTAAGAGTCAGTTGTCTAGTTGTCTTTAGGTTTGCATGTAGCCGACTCATGAGAGTCTTTTCCTATACAAAGATGTAATCCGTCTTCATTGAATAATAAGAAGTGAGCGTAGACTCACCGTGGTGTTTTGCTCGTATATTTTAACTTGGTATCAGAGCCATGGGAGTGCAGTGCGAGAATTGTAGAGGTTCGTAGGTCTCTCCTCTGGTAGGGTGTGGGGGAATACTACTCATCCTTTCGCTTTCAAAAAGATGAAAAAATTCCCGCAGTCAGATCGCTCGGGACGTGCGAACACCTCCCAACCGGAATACGGGTGAGGTGCGAACTCCCCACAGACAAATAAAACGTGAGGTGCGAGAACTGAGAAAGTAAGTCGTGAGTTTTAAAGCAAAATGTGAGGAATCAGAGGAGGTTGCGTGGACTTGTGGAAGGAAGATCCGTGAGCGAGAAGATCCGTGGACTTTGGTGTGGCTGCTGGAATCCGCGCCCAGGTCTCCACGATAAGATTCGGTGTGAACGTATTTTGGTGCATGCTCAAGATTGCATGCATGGTGCGTGCTCAAGTTTGCATGCACGTTTTTTATTAAGTGGATACGTTTTTTTATTAAATGGATATTTTAAAACGTGAGGTGAAAAGTGGATAAAAGTGGATGGTTATTCATTTTTTTTTATTATTCTTATTAAAAGTGGATAAAAGTGCATGCATGTGTATTAAAACAAAAAGGGGAGGTCTCTTTTTTTTTTAAGGAATTATTTTTTTTAATACTTAAAGTGGCTAAGGAATTATGAGGTGAAGTTTATTAAAGTGGAGGTTTATTGGATTATTAAAAGGATTGAAGTTTATTAAAGTTTTTTTTTAAGGAGGGAGTTATAAGTTTTTTTAAAAAGTGGAGATTTTGGATATTAAGTTGCATGCATGCATGATATAAGCTGAGAACAGAGATAGATTGA
>ML859549.1:25525-36238 GCA_009831015.1 Picea engelmannii | reverse complement strand
GTACGTAGAACGAAGCTCTCCAAATGGATTGACACCATCAGCTACCAACGAAAGTCTAACATTATGAGGTTCTTCTTTAAAAATTGGCCACTTTTCTTCGATGTAGTTCAATGCAGAACCATCTGTAGGCATTCGAAGAACATTGTCTCGACTTCTGTTCTTTGCATGGAAATCCATAAACTGTACTACACTTTGGCACCTGAACAACCACTGGAAACATGGAATTATTGGAATATAACAAAGAACTTTGTGAGACACCTTCTTTGATGCTTTATCGGTTCGATATCTACTTATTTGACATTGTGGGAATTCATTTTATAATTCATATTGTCCATAATATATGATATGATCATTAGGACATGCATCAATATCCTGATAGTCGATTCCAATTTCTTTCATAATCACAGATATTTTTTAATATGTGCATGGCAAAATATTTGACGTTGGTAATAGAACATCACCTAACAATCTACAAAATTCTAAACAATAAGTCAATGTAAACAATATTGATCATCAATATATCATCCAATATACTAATTTACAAATTAGAAAACAATAGCAATATAGGAAAAAATTGAACATTTTAAGTATTTGTGAACATGCAAGCATAAATAATTAACAAATTAAATACCTTAGTATCTGTGTGAGACATGTGTTTGATAAACCATTCAAAACTTTCAGGTTCACCAACAACAATATAGAAGATAAAAGATTTGTTGTTGAGCCTTCATAAAGAGGTTGACGTGACTTCTCGAGTAGAGGATCAACATCATGACTATCATCCTATTTGTCCTCATCCATTGGAGAAAATGTGTCTTGGATCAATCTATGTATCTCATCTTCCTTATTTGAATCACTAATGTTATCTCCATCCATATCATCATTAATAACTTGATCAACAGCTTCAATATTCAGATCTTGAAGTTCATCTCCATGTAAAGTAGTATTTCTGCTAGTACTTGGGAAATAACTCTTTGGAGGTCGACACTTTGGGGGCATCGTCTATATATTTAAAAACAACATAGAAAAGTTAGTCTGCATAGAAAATATAAAAATCCCGATAAGAAATATTACTAAAATTCATGACAAACTGATTATTACAGAGAATACATTAAATATTGAATCCTCTTACCAAGGGACGATATTCATAACCCCCTTCGGCATGCCCCTTCTCCCTACAATGTTTTTGGGCTTTTTTTATTAAAAGTATTCTATTTTGCAAGCCTCTGCAATCATAGCAAGGGAAATAACATTTTCCATCTCCCCTCGCCTCTAATTCCATTCTTAACCGAGCAAGTTTCCTGTCATTTTCGTTGATTGTGACAAATCCTTGTCCTGACAAGTAATTGTCTTACCTACACGATACCAAACATTAAGTTGTCAATTTTTTATATTTTGGCTACTCCTTTCAATTATGATATGTTTATTTATAGTGACCTAAATCTTTATAATAAGGTCAACATATTTATAATAAGGTGACCATATGTAAGGAAAAAAAATGTGCGCGTAGGTAAAGCTCAAGCTCTGATCTAGGGTTCGAGTTCTTTCGCTACCATGCCAAGCCAGGGCGGAGGGGAGCCACTGCCCCCTCCCTCTCCAACCACGTCCTTCAGGAAACTACTCACAGTTTGCAGAAAGAAAGCGCCCCAGGCAGAAGCGCCAAGCTTTGTGAAAATACTGGATGATGTTCCAGAGATCAATCTCCCCCCGGAACAACCAATGAAAGTAGCACTCTCCCTCTCAGACCGTGGTCTGGTAGGTCAGTTCATGGGCCTTTGGCCCTCAGCCAAGTAAACAGACAACTGGATCCAAAGGAATTGGTGACCACTTATAAAAAACAGTGTAACTTGTTACGTGGTTGGAAGGGGCTACTTTATCTTCGAATTCATCTCCCAGGAGGACCGTGATCTAATCTTCAGAAATGGGCCATACGTCATGGGCACACAGGGGCTCTATCTGAACCGGTGGACTCCAAACTTTGACCCAACTTCGGAAGTGCCAAAAGATGTCCCTGTCTGGGTCAGACTCCCAAACCTGCCAATCCACTGCTGGAACTCCTCGTTGTTGCAAGCTATCAGGAATGGACTAGGGCACTACATTGACAAAGCCGACCCAAAAGATCAATATTCCTATGCAAGAATTTGTGTGGAAGTTGATTTGGAAATAGGATTGCCGGAAGAGGTTAAACTGAAGGTTGGAGATTGGAAACATCTACAAAAACTAGATTATGAGCAGCTCCCGTTCAAATGTAGAGGATGTCATGAATATGGAAATTTTCAAAGAAACTGCCCAAAAACCCCAAACACAGAGAAAGTAGGTGAGGAAGGGTGGCAGCAACCCCGGAAAGGAAGGTCAAAGTCCAAAGGCCCAAGAAAGGAAAATCCAACTCCCACTCAAGACAAACCCAGAAACAGATAAACGACAAATAGCTTCATGGCACTGGGCAATGGAGGAGAGATGACGGATCCAACCAAAGCCATCCAAGATGAAGAAGTAAGAGGCGCCCAGATCCCAGAAATTGGAGAAACTCAAAAAACAACAGAAGAAGTGGAGAAACCCATCTCCCCTCCAAGGAATGGGGCATCTCAAGGCATTGAGGAGGGGGAGATCTCATCAGGGAATGACTCAGAAGGAGCAAGTGAAGCCTGGGACACCCCAAAGAAGCCGAGGAGAGGCAGGAAATCCAAAAAAGTGGAAAGAGATCAGGAAACCTACAAGGACTTTTTAAAAGGAGCACAACCAACCATTAAGCAATTGATTGGAGTAAGGCAAACTAGGAAGCTAGCCAAGGCCTCCCAAGGAGGCCATTCTCCCCCTCAAAGTAATCAATGAAGTTAACTTCCTAGAACTGTAGGGGTCTAGGTAGCAAAAGGAAGGAAGAATATCTTAAGGACATAATCAGAGCGTCGAAAACGAACATCCTACTTATCTAGAAAACCAATATGAGTCAGCAAAACTCTATTAAAGTCTCAAAAAACGTATGGAGAAGCAGCCAAGGTTTAGCCGAAAATGCCAGAGGCACGTTAGGAGGGATCTGCACCCTGTGGAATGCCTCCAAAATAGACCTGACCCACTCAGACTCTTGCATGCATTGGATCTTTTCCCAACTGCTCCATAGGGAGTCAGGGCATACGGTAAGTCTCTTTAACATCTATGTCCCACAACATATAGAATAAAAAAAGAATTGCTGGAAAGCCCTCCTATACTACCTAACAGACAATGAGCTAGAAAACATCATACTAGGAGGGGACTTAAATGTAACTCTGGCCCAAGAAGAAAAGCGTGGGGGATGTATTGTAAGGGACCCAACTAGAGAATGGGTGGAGGACCTAATCTCAACATGGGACTTAATGGATATTAAGCCACTCAGGGGACACTACACTCGAACCAACAAAAGGGTAGGTCCGGGGCATATCGCTGCCCGTTTGGACAGATTCCTTGTCCAAAGTTTGTTCTTGACCCTTGGGCTCATAGCCACTTCAAAAATTCTCCCCCACAGTACCTCTAACCATAAGCCAATTAGTCTAGAGCTAAGGAAGGACCAAGGACAGGGGCCCATCCCCTTCAGATTTAATCCTTAATGGACACAGGACAAAGAGTTTCTACGCAAAGTCTCCAGTGTATGGACAAGCAAGGTAAAAGGATCCGCGTTCTATGTCTGGGAAGAAAAATTGCGTAGGCTTAAGGCTGCACTAAAATGTTGGGCAAAAACACAATCTGATCCAACCACCCTACGCATAGAAGTCCAAAGACGTCTAGAGAGTCATCAGCTCGATTTGGAAAATAGGGAGATCACACACCAGGACTTACTTAAAGAAGACCAACTCCAAAGGCAATGTCACAAGGCCTGCAGAGAGGAAGAAGGCTATTGGAGGAAAAAGTCTCGCAGTCTCTAGCTGAAGGAGGAAGACAAAAATACTAGTTATTTTCATAAGCAAGCGGAAGCAAGGAAACACTATAAGGCTGTGACAGAAATCCAAGTCCAAAACACCACAATCTCTGATCTAGAGGGCATTAGACAGGCATCTTTTGAAACTTTTGGAACCCTCTACTCATAAACACAAAGGGAAAGCATTGATCCTCAAAGGTACCCCCTATCCATTGTTCCAAATCTAATAAAAGATGACATCAACCTCAGGCTTGTGGAGGAAGTCACACAGCAAGAAATAAAAGAGGCGCTGGAACAAATGCACCCAGATAAGGCCCCCGGACCGGATGGATTCACAGCCAGATTCTATCAGCAATGCTGGGAAATAATCAAATCAGATCTAACCAAAATGTTAAGAAAATCGCAAGCGAGCAGCAAGCTAGGAGGAAGCACAAATTCGGCCTTCCTGGCACTCATCCCAAAAGAGAAAGGAGCACTCAGCTTTAGTCAATTCAGGCCGATCTCCCTTTGTAACACAAGCTATAAAATTCTTACCAAGGTCATCGCAAACATACTGAAAAAAGTTCTTCCTCTCATAGTACCTGAGAACCAGGGAGGCTTTATCAAAGGCAGGCAAATAGCAGACAACATAATCCTGGTGCAAGAAGCTCTTCACTCAAGTCTGTGTAGAAAAGATAAAGGTATGATTATTAAACTAGATCTTGTAAATGCTTTTGACAGAGTTAGTCATAATTTCCTGTTTGAGGTAATGAGGAAGTTTGGATTCAATCAGTCCTTTGTGAATTGGATAAGAGCCTGCATAGGGTCGCCATGGATAGCCCCCATGGTAAATGGAAGAGTAACAAATTTTTTCAAAGCGTCTAGAGGTTTAAGGCAAGGATGCCATCTCTTACCTCTCCTCTATGCAATCCAAGCCTCGGTTCTTAGCTATCATCTGGAAAATTCCAGAATCCAAAGCAACCTCCAAGGGCTAAAAATAGCACAAGGTGTGAAGGAAATCAACCATGCGCAATTTGCAGACGATACCCTACTGCTAGGTGGGGCAAGTTTGTTAGTAGCAAAAGGGTTCAAAGAGGAGCTTGATGCATATGCTGTAGTTTCAGGCAGCGAGATAAGTCAAACAAAAAGAAAGATTTATGGATGGAACATAACACCCAAAGAAATGCTAGGAATTTCCAGAGCTTTAGGGATGGAAGGGCACACCAATTGGGAGGCCTTCACCTACCTGGGAATCCCTATCTTCAAGGCTGCTCCAAGGGCCTCACAATGGAACCACTTAATAGACAAGCTAAAAAAGAGAATTTCCTCCTGGGGGGCGAATTGGCTAAATCTAGCAAGGAGGATAGTCTTAATCAAATCCGTCCTAGACAGTGTACCTGTCTATCAGAACTCTTTGCTTCTAGCTCCAAGCTCCACAATCCAAAAAATGGAGGCAATGCAGAGAAGATTCCTATGGGAAGGTGGGAAGCAAACATGCAGGAGACTTCACCTTATAAACTGGGACAAAATATCCAAACCCCTCTTGGAAGGAGGTCTCAACTTCAAAAAAACCCAAGTGCAGAATCTGGAGTTAGGGGCGAAATTTCTATGGCACATTGTCAGTGGTGATCTTGCCTAGAGCAAGGAAGCTATGTGGAAAAAATACTTCAGAGGTGCAAGGAAGAGGTGCATAGAAAACCCTTGCAGAGAAACTAAGGGGTCCCTAATCTTCACTCTCTGCAAAAAGGCCATGGCCCTGTTCACTCCACACCTCACCTGGGTGCCGAGAAACGGGAAAAAAAGTTAAAATATGGCAGGACTCTCTACTAGGTGACCCCCCTCTAGAACTGAGACAGGACCTGCAGTGACTAAAATAATGGATGGACGGGCAAAACCTAAAGATTCTCTTTGATATCTCAATGTGGGGGAATGACAGAAGCAAGTTGTGGCAAGGATGGTAAGTGGGCAATCTGCCTCCGGACTTAGAAGATGACTGGTGCACCCTAAAGCTCAACCTTCAGGGGAAATCCCCCATTAAAAAAAAAGGGAAAGATGAGAGAGGATGGGGGAATTATGCTCAGCCCTATTCCACCTCATTGGGATATAACACCTTCCGAAGCATCCCCCACGTCCCACCCAACTTGGTCCCTTGTAAATCCATATGGAATTCTAAATCCATTCCCAAAATAGACCTGTTTCTCTAGACCCTCAGTCATAACAGCATTCAAACAGGGGAGAACCTCCAAAAAAAAGGTTGGGAGGGCCCCTTCAGGTGCCCCATGTGTCAACAAGTTGAAGAAACTTTAGATCACCTCCTTCTCAACTGTAGTTACTCAAAAGAAGTTTGGAGGCTGGAAATTGGGTTGCAAACTGATCTTCCCCTTCATCAAGACATTAAGACCCTCCTCCAAAGTTGGAATGCCCTTTATCCTTTCCAAACTAAGAAGCAAAGTTATGCCTCAGGGCTTTGGTGAACAATCCCAAGGTTTATCCTATGGGGGCTTTGGTTGGAAAGAAACAACAGAGTGTTCAGAGATAAGAAAAGGAGCGCTCCACTAGTGAGTGCAAATGTTCAAGCATTCTTTGGTGAATGGGCGAGTTACCATCGTCATCCTCAATACAACAGGAAGATGAAAGAAAACAAAGAGCTTTGGCTGGCCCAATTCAAAATACAAATGCAAACTGGAAACACGGGCAACACCATAATTCGCGAGAACTGGGAAATAAGGATAGGGAGGAAGGGATTCGACAAATGGAAAAATGAAAAGAAGGCCTATATTTTGTCCTTCAACGAGGCCTCAAAAGGAAAACCAGGTCAAGCAGGAGGAGGAGGAATGATTGTAAGTCCTAACGCAGAAGTCATGGTGCGCTACGCCATTGGCTTAGGCATCGCCACCAACAACTATGCAAAATTAATGGCATTATGGCAAGGCCTCTGCCAAGCCAGAAGGAACGGAATCTGAAATTTGATTATCATAGGAGACTCCCGCATGATAATTAGTGCCATTATCCATTCTTCAAAGAATCAAAGCGCACAGCTCAATAATTTGCTGGACAGGATCCATCTACTCCTTAAAAATATCGAATCTTACCAACTGTTTCATGTTTTGTGAGAGTTGAATAAGGAAGCGGACGATGAGGTGAACAGAGGCGCCCTCTTGGCACCAGGATGCATGAATATAAGCGGCCATTTATCCATGGTGGACATACCTTGACCCACCTCCACACCAAGAGAGAGGCTCATGCAAGTGGCAAAGTGGGGGACAAGACCCAAACGATAGCACCCAGACTCAGCCAATAAAGAGGCGCGTGACAGGACAAATTGGATAGAGGATGGCCCAAGAAAGATCAGATCTCTTACACAGAGGAGACAACAAGACTATCCAACCATGCCTCTTGGGGAAAGCAACGAAGGGTGAAATGATGAATGCAGGGAGGGAAAGATTAAATCCATGAAGCATCCTAAGCCAGGGAGCAGACCCACTCTTAGCTTTGAAGAAAACCTGACTGAGAGGATTAAGAGCGCACGGAATAGAGGAGGGAAGATGGCCACTAGTTCCAGCTAAAACCTCACCATGGAGGAACGACTGAAACTTATGGATGAAACGCTCAAAAGCTTGAAGCAGATGCTCCAGTACAAACTCGATTTCTTGGAGAACTTAGACTTGGAGGTAGGCAGGTGGTTGGAGCAACTGGAGCAGGATATTTCCACTGTAAAATTTGGATTATCAGAGGAGCTCAACAAATTACATCAGGAGATGAAGAACCCAAAAGATGAATTTGAGGAACGGATCGGTCAACTGGAAGGAAAAATGTCCAAGTTGAACATCGAATGGGGGAAGGATCCCAAAGAGTAGTCACCCCCTTGGTATGCAGCGATCTCTTCCCATCTCAAGCATCTTGACATTTTGTATAGACGTCAAGGATTTAAAATAAATCTATTTTCAGGATCGTTAATTTTAGCATTTCTAGTAGTGCATCTTAGCTTACTGCAGGTAGTTTCTCAGTGTAGCTCTGCCATTTTGTAATCGAACAGTGGCTATCCCACATTTAATACAAATCTCTCTAAACCTTTCTGTCAAAAAAATAAATAAGGTGATCATATGTGTAGAGGATCAACATCATGACGACATAGATAACATCTTTATAATAAGGTCATATTTGTACAAATGTTTTCTTTATATAATAACGACATATACACCTAACATAAGTTTAGGGTTAGTGTTTATTTATATTATTAGTCCCTGCTAAAGTAGGGAATATAACAATAAATTACTATCATTTCACCGATTAGGGTTGAGTTTCAAGAGCAATTCCATATCTTTATCAATGAAAAGAGAGAGAGATTATAGCTACAATTGAAGGGAAAAGGATATGTGGATTCCATAAACCTAGAATATTATGGAATCCACATACCCTTTTCCATAGAATATACCAACTAGATCCAAAAACCAAAGACATGAAATATGGTACACACATATTATATTATCAAGGAAAAAACAAGCTAAATGCAATTTAGACATTTGAAAAAAAAATTACAAGTTAAATGAGTACATCAATAAAAAATAACATACTAACTTTGCAAGTTCAAAATCCGAGTTATGTAGATCGAGAATTGGATTTGTTCAACCGCTGGGTGACAGAAAAAATAAACAACTCAAACAAAAGCCAAGAACAGTATCGCAACTATAGCAATTGTGTCACAAAGTCTCTTAAAGTCACGTATATATAGATAAAATAGTCAACTAGCCGTTAACACTGACCAATGAGATAGGTAAAATTTTCGTCGCTATTGCCACGAAAGATCGTCGCTATAGCGAAGAAAATCCCAACTAGATTAAATTAATATTTTCATCGATATTGCGACGAACGTTCATGGAAATATCCACAAAAATCCTGCCCTGTTTAAAAAAATGATGAAACTAGTGGAAGCGTGGAAAAGTTTCGTGGAATAATCCCCCCATATGTAGTAGTGTGTGAAATTGGAGAACCTAGGTTTGGGTAATGGACCCAAGTTTGTTTGATGGATAATGGTATGATTTTTTCTATATTTGAAGGTAATAATATTATAGATGGATAGTACATGTTATTCCATTTCTGGTGGTATGTGGAATGTCACATAACTCCTCACGGTTTGAGAGTTATGGCCTTACGAAGTTGGAGGACCACCATATGTCATCTAGAAGCCCCAAAAGGTCATAGTCAAAGTGGTTTAGGAGATTTTTAAAGGTAAATAATAAAGTGAAGTGATGAGTGTATTATAATTCAAAGTGAATATAAAATAAATTATTTCAATAATAAATTTAATGGAGAAATTAGAAATGGGTTAACCCTAAAATAAGGAAAGTGGGCCAAGTGACCTAGAAGATGTTTTTAAGGAAGCTACTTGGAGAGTATAAATAAGAGGCAAGGATTTCTCATTTTAATTACACTTGAGAATATTGAATATCTATAGATTTTTGAGGTAACCAAGTATATCTAAGCTGAATTTCTGAGGGAAGGTGAAGAAAAGAAGGCCGAAATGCAAGGAAGGATAAATTCTTTTGATGGTGTTTTCTAAGGTATGTTATTTACAGGTCATCTCACCATTTTCGCTATAACATTTTTTCTATAATTCTTCAGACTGTGAAATTGATATGAAATTGAGAAAACATACCCAGGTATGTGTGGTAAAAAATTCAGCTTGTGGGTCGTTGTATTTTGGGAGTTACACTCCGTGGAAAATAGGGTTTGTGGCTAGTCCTGAAACTAGTAAAAACGTCATAACTTCTTCATAACAGATCCAAATTTAGTGAGACCAAATGTGTTGGTTAGGGTACCATATGTAGTATTTTTTGAAACATTTTCAGATCAATTCAACTAATATTTCGTGTGTGGCACTCTCTACAAGGTCGCTCTCTAGAATAAGCCAGAATTCAGCAAGGTATGCCATTGTTTCTATAACTTCTTTTCTGAGAGGTTCCAAGTAGTGAAACCTAGAGGAATTGCATAAAACACACTAAAAAACATTATCTATAAGTTTCATATCTTTATTCATTAGAAGTACAAAGTTATGATTATTTCAAGTTAGAGTTGTTGACTAATCCAAAACTAGTCTTGTGAGACTAAAGAAACATTTGATGAAAATGATAGTCTCTTGTTGTTAAAGTTAAGGAAGGTTTTCAGGTATGTGATCATATACACCACGTCTATTACATAGTTACAAATCATATTTGGATGATGAAATTGATGAGGGATTTTGGTTGAGGTACAATTTGGGTACATTCTTGAGACAAGCAGTTGATGAGTTGGCACATACATGAGGTGTATAGTGGATGATGTTGGTACATATTGATGAGTCATAGTTGATGAGTACTTGAAACATAATTGGTACATACTTGGTACATGGTTGGTTGCACTTGTTTATGGTACAGGTTGATTACAGATTGTTTGGTACATGTTGGTGCATGGTTGATGCACTTTTTATGGTGCAGGTTGATTACAGATTGTTTGGTATAGGTTGGTGCATGGTTGATGCACTTGTTTATGGTACAGTTTGATTACAGGTTGAGGTACAGGTTGATGCATGGTTCAAATTTATTGGTGCAGGTTTATAGTGGTATATCTCACAGTGATAGTGTGACAGTGGTTCCATCATTCTACTTCTACTTCAGGGTGGCAGGACAGGGCAAGGATAGGTGGTTGTAGCCTCCTTCTGGTTGTAGCTAGAAAATTTGGGAGTTGGAGCTTCCCTCAGGTTGTAGTCTGAGAAACTAGGGGGTTGGAGTCTCCTTCCAGTTGTAGCTAGAAAACAAAGGAAGTTGGTGCTTCCAATGAATGTAATTCTTCAAGACATATAAGAAAAA
>ML859549.1:11463-24384 GCA_009831015.1 Picea engelmannii | reverse complement strand
CTGCTCGTCGCTTACCCTAAGGTGTATTCGCGCCCCGGCTTAAAGTTGACGTCTCTTCTCCACATCTGACGGTCACTATAGACCCTGAGATTCCTCAAAGGAATCTCGTCCGTTCATCGGGACTTAGCCACATGCTAATGTCTCAATATTATAGGTCGAGATTTATCAAGGGAAGAGCCCAAGTTCTTGTCAACAGAACTCTCGAATCCCCGATCCCCAATTTCCCGAAACGGGTAATCTCTCGACACGTAGCCTCCTTAAATCGGATGGCCTATATCTGTCTCGGGGCTTCCACCATGGAAAGTCCCAATCTCTCATCACCAAGACTCCTGAGTTCGTGATTCTCGATTTCCCAAAATGGGAAATCTCACGACACATGGCCCCCTTAAATCGGACGGTCCAGATCTGTTTCGGGGTTTCCACAATGGAAAGTCTCGATCTATTATCACCAGAACTCCCGAGTTCTCGACTCCCAATTTCCTAAAATGGGTAATCTTTCGACACGTAACCTCTTTAAATCAGACGACCTAGATCTGTCCCGGGGTTTCCACCATGGAAATTCCTAATCTCTCCTCATCAGGACTCCCGAGTTTGTGATTCCCGATTTCCTGAAATGGGAAATCTCATGACACGTGGCCTTCGTCGTTTGGACGGTCTAGATCTGTTTCGGGGCTTTCACCTCTATTCGCTGGGGGTTTAACCCTCGGGTAACTCCTGACAGATCCAATGACTATCAGGTTTTCCAACCAAGATCTGACGGCTCCGATTGGTTCCTACCTGTGCATTCTTCCACGACTTCCTGGACATGGAAAAATCAACGGTCCAGATACTCCCATGGACCTTGGGGATATACGGTCCCGATTTCTTCCCTACCCATGAAGACACAGAAAACAAAGGGGTAAGGCACTTAACACCCTACTTACTCCTACCAATCTAATGGTCATGCGTGACCACAGGTTTCCCGATGGAATCTTGTCCGTCGATCAACACCTATTCAGGGTTAAGGCACTTAACACTCCATCTTTTTCTTCTGATATGACGGTCATGAGTGACCACAAATCTTCTGATGGGATCTCATCCGTCGATTCGATACTTCATCCTTATGCTACCATCTTGGGTTTTCAGGAGGATCGTTCCTCCTCGTGCAGGGTTACTAAGGCCTTGCGCCTTCACATTCTCTTTCCTGGTTCTTGATGGGCTTTTCAAGGAGGGTATCTCTATGGGGAGGTTTACCCAGGGTACTATCTAAGGTATTTAAGGGTATATCTCTCCCGAGGACCAAGTGTGAAGTCTAAATTAGATCAGCATGCATATAAATGACAATTTAATAGAGCATAAGCCACACGTAGTCTTTCCATATAAACATACAACTACCAGTACTGATAGAGATACCATACAAACATTCTTATAATGAAGTCATTCACAATTTCACAGCTTATGAGCGTAAATGTCAGCATACATATATTTCAAGATGTCAAAAGAAAAACACTTATCAGAAATAACACCAGGGGTTATGCAACTACTGAGAGGGGTGCTCGTTTCCACCCAACCGTAGGTTCAGCAACTCCCAACGGATTTACCACTAGCCACCCCCAAGCTGAGACCACAATGCTGTGAGACTGCGTCTCTATTTTCCAGTGACCAGAAGCAAAGGCTACTCTCCTTCCTCTCTACTATCACTCACTCTGCATATCGCCAGAGTTCTCTTCCTCCCCTCGCACCTGCCTCGAATCACTTCTACCCCATGCCTTATCCTCTTGCGAGGTTGCATGTGGTGCGATTTCCCTCGTGCTGGTCAGGCCTGATGACTCTACAAATGGGAGGTTCACCCTCCCATACCTCATTAATTTTTGAGGAGCCATCTTCCTACCAGCCTGTGAGACATTTAATTCGGGGCCAGCGAGCCGCTTTTGGTTCTCCAGGCCAGTGAAGTCCAAATACGGTATTGATTCTTGGTGGAAGTTAACACCACCTTTCTAGGTGCCTTCCACTGCCATCGTGGTCTCTTTTTCTACACACCCCCTCTCAGTAGTCCTACAATATAAATTCATAATATTATTCATATAATACATATTCACATTTTTGAGTTTTCCACAGTTCTTGGCCAGTCTAGTTATTTTTACAAACTGGGGGAAACAGGGTGTTACAATTCCCTCCCCCTTAAAGGAACATCATCCTCGAGGTTCTTATCTTTTAACATGAATTGCATGTACAGAAGTAAACAAAATCGGATATGCCTGTCTCATGGCATCCTCCATTTCCCATGTAGCCTCATCTGGGCCAAAATATCTCCACTGCACCTTTACCTTTGAAATGGTTCGGTTCCAGAGCGGGGTTTCCTTTCGGTCCAATATGCATTGGGGTTCTGGTAGAAATTCTCCCTCCGGTTCCACCTGGATCACAGACCAGTCAATTATATGATTAGCATCATGTACATATTTCTTCAATAATGAAACATGGAAAACATTATGTGCTTTTACTGTGGGAGAAAGTGCTAGCTGATAGGCTACAGGTCCCACTCTATATAGAACCTCAAAGGGTCCACAATACTGGGGTGCCAACTTGGCACAGGCTCCCATTTTTAGGGAACTCCTTCTGGGCTTAATTATGAGATATACATGGTCTCCCATTTTGAACTCTCTTGGAGTTCTCTTTTGATCAACATAAATTTTTTGTTGGTTCTGAGCGACCTTCAGATTTGGTTTTATTTGAGTCACTTGTTGTTCCATTTATTTCAACATGTCGGGTCCAAAAGAAATCCTATTTACAGGATTACTTCAGCTGACTAGAGTATTACATGGCCTACCATAGAGGAACTCGAAGGGACTCATCTTTAAGGATGCTTGGTAGCCATTGTTGTAGGTGAATTCTACCAATGGCAGGTAATCTTCCCATTTTCTGGGTTGATGCATTACATGCATTCTTAACATATCCTCTAATATCTTATTCACTCTTTCTGTTTGTATGTTGGTTTGAGGGTGATAGGCAGTGCTAAACAACAATTTGGTCTCTAAACTAGCCATCTGTGATTTCCAAAAATTGGAAGTAAATTTTGTGTCTCTGTCAGACACTATCTCTTTCAGCATACCGTGCAGTCGGAATACCTCTTTCATGAATACATGGGAAATATCTATCGCCTTGCAGGTTGATTTGACGGGGATGAAATGAACAGACTTGCTCAGTTTATCCACCACTACCATAATGACATCATTCTGTTTGGTTGAAGTTGGCAATCCAGTGATAAAATCCATGGAGATGGTTTCCCATTTCTATTCTGGGATGGGTAAAGGGTGTAATAGTCCTGCTGGGTGTCGATGTTCTGCTTTAACCTGTTGACACTCTATGCATTAGGCCAAATATTTGGCTATGTCTTTCTTCAATCTAGGCCAATAAAATTGTTTCTGGGTGCCAGTGATCATTTTATGGTATCCTAGGTGGCCAGTGTATGGTCTTTTATGTAGTTCATCCATAATGAATCTCTTCAAGTCGTCACAATTTGGAATGTACAGTCTATCTCTGTAAGTGAGTAGACCTCATTCGGTCATCTGGTAGCCTTCATATTTTACTCCAGAGGGTTCTTTCTGTAGGTACAGGCTCACAGTCTGAAAAAAGGGATATGTCTCTTGTGCATTTCTGACTTTGTTCTTGACATCTGTCTCGTAGGTACTCATCGCTGCTAGGTGAATCATTTTCATGCTTCGGCTAAGGGCATCGGCCACCCTATTTTCTTTCCCTTTAATGTGTTTGATTTCAAAATAAAATTCGCTAAGGAGGGCCATCCATCTAGCTTGTCTAGCATTGAGCTTTGGTTGGTCAAACAAATACTGTAATCCACAGTGATCTGTCATAAGTACAAATTTTCTTCCCAAGAGGTAATGCCTTCACATTTTCAGGGCATGCACTATGGAACCCAGTTCTAGATCATGAGTCACATATTTGACTTCATGTTCGTTCAATTTTCAGGATTCATAGCAGATCACACTTCCTTTCTGCATAAGGACTCCTCCGAGCCCTTCCTTACAGGCATCTGTGCACACAAGGAAGTCAACTTCTGGGTCAATGATTTTCAACATGGGTGCATGGGTCAGTAGATGTTTCAGGGTTTGGAATATTTTTTCACATTTTTGTGTCCACAGGAATTTTGTCCCCTTCTTCTAGGGGGCAGTGATTGGACAACCAATCTTGGAGAATCCTTTTATAAATATCCTATAGTATCCCGCTAATCCCATAAAGGATCTGATGTCTGAAACATCCTTTGGGGTAGGCCATTCCATGATAGATCTGATCTTGTCAGGATCTACTGCTACCCCTTCCTCGGACAAAACATGTCCCAAGTAATGTATTTGCTTCTGAAAGAAGTCACATTTGTTGAATTTAGCATAGAGATGATGCTCTCTTAGCACTTGCAGCACAAGTCTAAGATGTTCTTCATGTTCTTCTCTATTCTTAGAGTAGATTAATATGTCATAAATAAAAACTAGTACAAATTTATCTAAAATTTTATTGAGTACATTGTTCATTAAGCACATGAAAGTGGTAGGGGCATTGGTTAACCCAAATGGCACTACCACAAACTCATAGTGACCATACCATGTCCGGAAAGTGGTTTTATGGATGTCTTCGCCCTTGATTCAGACTTGATGGTATCCTGACCTCAAGTCAATCTTTGAGAAAATAGATGCACCTCCCAACTGATCAAATAGATCATCAATCCTAGGCAAGGGGTACTTGTTCTTTATGGTTACTTTATTGAAATGTCTATAATCTATGCACAGTCTAAGGGTTCCATCCTTCTTTTTCACAAACAGGACTGGTGCTCCCCATGGGGACACGTTGGGTCGAATATAACCCTTATCGATCATTTCTTTCAATTGTAATTTGAGTTCCACTAACTCAGGTGTGCTCATCTGGTAGGGTGTCCTAGACACCGACACTGATCCTGGTGCGAGCTCTATCAAGAAGTCAATGTCTCTTCTCGGAGGTAGACCCGGTACCTCTTTTAGAAACACATCTCTGTATTCTCTCAGGATAGGGTGATCATCAGGGCTTGGTTTATCACCCTCGATTGTTTTCAACACCTATATTTCATATAGGGGACACCCTTTTTGGCAATACTTTCTCATTTGCAGGGCTGATATTTGCCTCACCAAGACCGGTTTTCGGATCCCTTGGAGGGTTATCCTTTTTCCTTCTTTTCTCACACATTCTACGGTTTTATGGTAACAGTCCAGTCTAGCTTTATGGGCGGCCAGCCAGTCCATACCAATCAACAGATTGTATGATCCCAGGGGTAATACATTAAGGGTTGCTTGGGTGGGGAATTCACCCAACATTAATTGGCATGCTGGTATGACCTCTACTACCCTTCTTTTGGTGCCAGTGGCTAACTGTACCAACCATGGCTTGGTTTGTTTTCATGGCTGTAGCTTACACTTATCAACAGCTCTAGGGGCTATATAACTCAAATTTGAACCAGGGTCAATCAAAACAGACACTAGATGGTTGAAAATCATACCTTCTATTTCCACCACTGAAGCTTGGTGGTCATCTTGGTTATTATCCAAGGCTGCATAAATCTACGACACACTCCCTGCCACATCATTGACTATGGTAGCTTCCTGAATGTTATAAACTTTCCGACTGTTATGTTGTCGGTGTGGACAGTCTCTCAAGAGATGCTCTTCTCCGCAACCCCAACATTTCAGAGGTTCTCTCTTTGGGTTATCAGTCTTCATTAGTATAGGTCCATAAGTTTTATTTCCGCCCGATGAGGGAAAGTTCTGCTGGAGTACACTCCAGGATGGAAAGTTCATTATGGGGTTCTTCTTGTAGTTCTTAAATCCTGAGGATTTGATCCCCTTTTTCTGAAATCTCGAACCACTCTTTTATTTCCAGTCTCCACGAGACTCTGCCCGATGTCCATATTGTTCATGACAATATGTCGCCTTTCGAATAGTGTCTTCTAAGGTCTTTGTCTCGTCGAATTCAATTCGGTTCCGATATTCCTTGGGTAGCCCATTGATGAAGCATTGAGCCTTCGCCTTCTCTACTTTGATATAGGGTACATATCTCAATAAGTTGAGGAATTTGTTGACATATTCCTCTATAGTGCGTTGCCCCAGTTTGAGTTCATAAAAATCTTTAGCTTTCTCGTCGAAATATTTTTCCGACAAATAATTCTTCCAAAAATACTTCTCAAACTATTTCCAGGACAGGTCCTCCTCGTGGACCCCTTTCATATTCTTAAGATCTTCCCACCAAATGGAAGCTTTTCCATTCAGATTGAAAGTGGCCACTTGGGCCTTCAAATTCTCTGAAAAATCATGGACTCTGAAATATTTCTTCAATCGAAGTAGCTAGGCCTCAGCTTCCTCTCCCTTCTTTATCTCACCGTCGAAGGAGGGAGGTTTGGCCTTTCTAAATTCCTCAAATTTATGACCCTCGGAAGTCTTTTTCCTCTTCTGTTTTCTCCAAGAATAGGAATTGGTCCTACTACTGGAAGAGCCTTCTGAATCTCCAGCTTCCTTCTCAGAGGAATCATCTGGCACTGGTCCTTTACCTCTGAGGTTGACCTTCCTTGAAGTGCTCCTCTCAGTATGGCCACTGATATGACCATGTTTCTACATCTCGGGTTCATGCTGCATTTGTCGCTGTAGGTCGGATAAGCTCTGCAGTAAAACTGCATTAATTTTAGTTTGCTTTTCTTGTTCTTTCATCATCCTTTCATTGTTGGCCTTGCAGCTTTGCAATTCAACCATGAGACTCCTCACAGTCTCGTCTAGATCTGGAGGGGTTCCTATTGCTCTTCTTTCGTCAGACTCTTCGTCTCTATTGTGGGAGCCTTCTCCCATCTCTTGGTGAGTCACCATTCTCTACATCTGTAAATTCCCGCGGCTGATCATCCGCTTGGGTGAAAAGACAAACGTTGGTTATTAGTCAAGAGTTAGATACATTTTATAACCTGTGCATAAATTTATAATTTTTTCACATTCATACACAGTCGGGTTCTCGTTTCCAAGTTTTAATACTGGACAAGAGAGTTAAGTTAGGGGTTACTCCTCATAGGAGTGCTTTGAACGAAGCTTATGTGTAACTCGTTCATGAGCCCAATTAGGCCGAGTGTTGTCAACCTGGGATCAATTCTCAGATATGCGTCAGGATCCCGTGTTTTGGCGAATCTGTGGACAACGCCCCACCATTTCTCAAACTTCTATTCTATGCAGGCCCAACAATCTGGATCCCATGGTCCAGATCTCTCCGACAATCAATGGTCCTGATTAAATTGGTGAATTACCTGGCGCGACTTTAGGGAGTCTATGCTTCCATTTTCCCCATAGATGAAACCTCGAAGCTCTAGATCAACGACTCTCATTGATTCCAATCTAACAAATACTATCCCTCCTGAGCTTATTAGGTTTCCTACCGGACTAGTCTCATAGTCCTAACCCACACGGGTGTTACCCTCTCTTTATGGAAATGACCAACAAGGGTCACTCTTGGGAATTAGAAATAGTCCCAAAGGACTCCTCAAACAGGTTATCCTCATGGTCGATTCTAACCATTATAGGTCAGGTAAATCTGACCCTACGTATTTTCACCAGTTCTCTCAATCATGAGGAATTGTATGCTCAGGGTTTAGTCTCTTAATAATACACAAATCATAACTTTCTAAGGATCTTACCAGTCCTTACCATATTTCCCAAGTCATGAAGGGGTTCTTCGTTTTGGTCTTAACCCTTATCTAACCAACCATCTCAATTGCAAGAGACTCTACCTACTTTAGTAGGTATCCCTCATAACACTAAAACAGGACAACACATTCCATGTCCTTTGTCTGGATCGTGCAAATTCATAACACAATTTATTCTACCTCTATCATTTGCACTCAAATCTTATTAGTGATAATGATCAGTGAATCCCTACTCCTATAAGAGTAGTTTCCATTTTAACAGAGGGGTTATAGAAGTTTCCAAATTATAGTTTCATTCTGCAGTCCTTCTCCTTAAAGAGAAACACAGATAACAATATCTTCTAACGTGGCTCGTGCCTGAGCCCAAGTAGGCCAAATGTTGTAACCATTCTCTAATACCACTTTGTCACATACCCACTACCATAATCAAATTTTCGTTAATTTGTATAGAACCAGAGCCCCCGAATTACCTACAGAGGCCTAACGCAAGCTAGCTCTTTATTTTTCTCTATTCTCACGTGATCGTGGGTCATGTTCACAAGCCAAATAATCATGGTGCCTCTTTTTATTTCGTGACTTGGTGCCACAGGAATGTCCAATCGTTCGACTCTGCAACCATCAAACCCTGGTAGGGCTAACAAATGGCAAATGGGGACAAATCCCAACAGGGCTAGAGAACATCCAATGAGAATAGGCCCCATTGCATGGTTGAGTGGAATACAGGTGGCGAGAGGGGAAACACGACACGGTGGGTGGTGTGACAGGAGACGAGTCCCACTTCACACGCCACCCCATTCCGGACCCCCCCCATTAAAGGCAGAATGGAAAGGGGGGTTTGGAATTCGCCTGAATACCGTTGATCAAGGCGAATTGATCCTGATCGTTCCCGAGTTGCACGCTCGATTCTGGACCCCCCCCCCCCACCGCTAAAGGCAGAACAACAAGGGGGCTCCAGAATGAAACCTCAGCCGTAGATCTGGGCGGGTGGACTTTGGCCGTCCATATTTTCTCGCCGCTTACCCTAAGGCATATTCGCGCCCCGACTTAAAGTTGATGTCTCTTCTCCACATCTGACAGTCACTATAGACTCTGAGATTCCCCGAAGGAACCTCGTCCATTCATTGGGACTTAGCCACATGCTAACATATCGATATTATAGGTCGAGATTTATCAAGGCGAGAGCCCGAGTTCTTGTCAATGGAACTCCCGAATCCCCGATCCACGATTTCTCGAAATGGGTAATCTCTTGACCAGTAGCCTCCTTAAATCAGACGGCCCAGATCTATCCTGGGGATTCCACCATGGAAAGTCCCAATCTCTCGTCACCAGGACTCCTGAGTTTGCGATTCCCAATTTCTTGAAATGGGAAATCTCGCGACACGTGGCCCCCTTAAATCGGACAGTCCATATCTGTTTTGGGGTTTCCAAAATGGAAAGTCCTGATCTCTTATCACCAGAACTCCCGAGTTCTTGACTCTAGATTTCCCGAAATGGGTAATATTTCGACACGTAACCTCCTTAAATCGAATGGCCCAGATCTGTCTCGGGGTTTCCACCATGGAAAGTCCCGATCTCTCATCATCAGGACTCTTGAGTTTGCGATTATCGATTTCCCAAAATGGGAAATATCATGACACGTGGCCTTCATCGTTTGGATGGTCTAAACCTATTTTGGGGCTTTTGCCCCTATTCGCTGGGGGTTTAACCCTTGGGTAACTCCTGACAGATCCAATGGCTGTCGAGTTTTCTAGCCGAGATCTGACGACTCCGATTGGTTCCTACCTATGCATTCTTCCACAACTTCCTGGACATGGAAAAATCAACGGTCCAGATACTCCCATGGACCTTGGGGATCTATAGTCCCGTTTTCTTCACTACCCATGAAGAAACAAAAAACAAAGGGGTAAGGCACTTAACACCCTACTTACTCCTACCAATCTAATGGTCATGCGTGACCACAGGTTTCTCGATGGAATCTCGTCCATTGATCAACACCTATTCAGGGTTAAGGCACTTAACACTCCATATTCTTCTTTCGATCTGACGGTCATGAGTGACCACAGATCTCCCGATGGGATATCGTCCGTCGATTCGATACTTCATCCTTATGCTGCCATCTCGGGTTTTCAGGAGGATCATTCCTCCTCGTGCAGGTTTACTAAGGCCTTGCGCCTTCACATTCTCTTTCCCGGTTCTTGATGGGATTTTCAAGGAGGGTATCTCTATGGGGAGGTTTACCCAGGGTACTATCTAAGGCAGTTAAGGGTATCTCTCTCCTGAGAACCAGGCGTGAAGTCTAAATTATATCATCATGCATATCAATGACAATTTAAGAGAGAATAAGCCACACGTAGTCTTTCCATATAAACATACAACTACCAGTACTGATAGAGATACCATACAGACATTCTTATAATGAAGTCATTCACAATTTCACAACTTATGAGCGTAAATGTCAGCATACATATATTTCAAGATGTCAAAAGAAAAACACTTATCAGAAATAACACCAGGGGTTATGCAACTATTGAGAGGGGTGCTCGTTTCCAATGAACCGTAGGCTTAGCGACTCCTAGTGGATTTACCACTAGCCACCCTTGAGCTGAGACAACGATGCTATGAGACTATGTCTCTATTTTCTAGTGACCAGAAGTGAAGGTTACTCTCCTTCCTCTCTACTATCACTCACTCGGAATATCGCCAGAGTTCTCTTCCTCCCCTCACGTCTACCCCCAATCGCTTCTACCCCACACCTTATCCTTTTGCGAGGTTGTGTGTGGCACGATTTCCCTCACACTGGTCAGGCCTGACAGCTCTACGGATGGCCGATTCACCCCCCCCATCCCTCATTAATTCCTGAGGAGCCATCTTCCTACCAGCCTGCAAGACATCTAATTCAGGGCCAGCAAGCTGCTTTTGGTTCTCTGGGCCAGTGAAGTCCAAATACGGTATTGATTCTCAGTGGAAGTTAATGCCACCTTTCCAGGTGCCTTCCACTGCCATCGTGGTCTTTTTTTCTACACATCCCCTCTCAACAGTCCTGCAATATAAATTCATAATATTATTCATATAATACATATTTACATTTCTGAGTTTGCCACAGTTCTTGGCCAGTCCAATTATTTTTACAAACTAGGGGAAACAGGGTGTTACAATTCCCTCCCCCTTAAAGGAACATCATCCTTGATGTTCTTATCTTTTAACATGAATTGCATGTACAGAAGTAAACAAAATCGGATATGCCTGTCTCATGGAATCCTCCATTTCCCATGTAGTCTCATCTAGGCCAAAATGTCTCCACTGCACCTTTACCTATGCAATGGTTCGGTTCTGGAGCGGGGTTTCCTTTCGATCCAATATGCATTGGGGTTCTGGTAGAAATTCTCCCTCCAGTTCCACCTGGATCACAGACCAGTCAATTATATGATTAACATCATGTACATATTTCTTCAATAATGAAACATGGAAAACATTATGTTCTTTTACTGTGGGAGGAAGTGCTAACCGATAGGCTACAGGTCCCACTCTATCTAGAACCTCAAAGGGTCCACAATACCGGGGTGCCAACTTGGCACAAGCTCCCGTTTTCAGGGAACTCCTTCTGGGCTTAATTATGAGATATACATGGTCTCCCATTTTGAACTCTCTTGGAGTTCTCTTTTGATCAGCATAACTTTTCTGTCGATTCTGAGCGACCTTCAGATTTTGTTTTATCTGAGTCACTTGTTGTTCCATTTCTTTCAACATGTCGGGTCCAAAAGAAATCTTATTTATAGGATTACTCCAGCTGACTGGAGTATTAAATGGACTACCATAGAGGACCTCGAAGGGACTCATCTTTAAGGATGCTTGGTAGTTGTTGTTGTAGGTGAATTCTACCAATGGCAGGTAGTCTTCCCATTTTCTAGGTTGATGCATTACATGCATTCTTAACATATCCTCTAATACCTGATTCACTCTTTTTGTCTGTTCATCGGTTTGAGGGTGATAGGCGGTGCTAAACAACAATTTGGTCTCTAAACCAGCCATCAGTGATTTCCAAAAATTGGAAGTAAATTTTGTGTCTCTGTCAGACACTATCTCTTTCGGCATACCGTGCAGTCGAAATACCCCACGCCTTATCCTCTTACGAGGTTGCGTGTGGTGCAATTTCCCTCGCGCTGGTCAGGCCTGACGGCTCTACGGATGGGCAGTTCACCCCCCCATCCCTCATTAATTCCTGAGGGGCCATCTTCCTACCAGCCTGCGAGACATTTAATTCGGGGCCAGCGAGCCGCTTTTGGTTCTCCGGGTCAGTGAAGTCCAAATACAGTATTGATTCTCGGTGGAATTTAACACCACCTTTCCAGGTGCCTTCCACCACCATCGTGGTCTCTTTTTCTGCACATCCCCTCTCTGTAGTCCTACAATATAAATTCATAATATTATTCATATAATACATATTCACATTTCTGAGTTTGCCACAGTTCTTGGCCAGTCCAGTTATTTTTACAAACTAGGGGAAACAGGGTGTTACATGGCTCTTAGTGGAGGTTGGGCCATTTGCATGTTAGCACGATGTCTTTCTCTAGTTGTTGTAATTATGAACTTTGTTAAGATTTTTTATGGGGAATTGAACTACTTCCTAAAGGTAGGGATGATAATGCATTAGGAAAGTATCTATGGTAGATTCAATAGAGAAACCCAAACATGGTGTAATATATAATATATCCTAGTGGGATTCTTGACCTTAGATGGTTGTTGGCTCTTTATTATTCCCTTAGGAATTGGATTTCTTTGAATAGTTTGGTGGATGCCCTTTTTGATATTATCAATATTATTCTTGGAATTTAGCAAAATAGAAATCAAACCTAGGACCTACCATTGGTCATGGGTTATTTAATGTCCTGGAACTAAGTTACATATGATTTTCATGATAAACACCCACCATGGATGGCATGGATGAGTGAGTATGTATTCTCACCATGGGCACCTTCAATGGATTTATTTGGGAGTGTAAATTCCCATCATAGATATATTGAACATCATGGACTATGGATATCATTTTCCTTCCTTAAACATAAAATAAGGTAACTCACACACTCTCGGTTATAAAGACAATAAGTAAGTCTAACTCAACAAAACTCCCTCTCTCAATATGATGCAATAGAATAGCTACTTTTTTTGTTACACCAACTAGATAATTTTCATAGGCATGGATAATAAGTTCATGAATGCCTCAAACATTGCAT
>ML859548.1:16280-29748 GCA_009831015.1 Picea engelmannii | reverse complement strand
TTGGCCCAAATGATTATTTTTGATATTCTATACTGAGGGTAGACATTCTTTCAGATCTCACAGATGTGAGTGAAAGATTGGCCCAGATGATTCAGTTTTTATCATAACATTGTTTCTATGCGGATGAAGACTATTGTGGTGGAAGACATTATTTTAGATATCACAGACATGAGTGAAAGATTGGAGACAATTGTGGTGGCAGACTTGTTCTAATTTCCTTGAAGACTATCAACATTTTATTGGAGACAATGATCATTCAGATGAATGATGAAAAAAGATTTTCCAGATGGAAAATAGTTCAGAGCTTTTACTCCTGTTGTATCACTCTATGGTGAGAGTGACTTATCTAGCATCATATCTAACTACTCAGATGAAGTATGGTTTCGAGAGATGATGCAGTTGATGATGATGGTGATGCTCATGATCTAGTCATGAAATAGTCTAGATGACTATATTGATGCTACCGGGTAAATGGTCTATTTTGTGCTCAAGTCCATTACCTGTAAATAACTCTCTAGCTAGGAGGGAGTGTCAATATTATGGTAGCTGCGGGAGGTATTTACCCCCACGTGTGAACCTGACGAGAATAGAAGACTCCAGGAAGCAAGAGAAACCCTAATGAGTTGGCTAATAACTCTAGAAGCCTTGTCAGCTCAAGAAGATAATTTATATTAGGCTATTAGACTCCAAGAGAAGAAGTCGACCAGAAATAATAATAATATACTGAACATACACATACCCAGAAGGAGAAGTCATCCCCAACAAAACTGGCAGGATTACTATAAATACAGGGTGCCAGTTCTCATTTTCAGCATCTCAGAATTGTAGTTATGTAGTTTGGTGCGCACTGCAGTTGCAGTCTTATGCGCAGGTTTGGAGGAAGAGTTGGTGCAGATGCAACAACAACAAGATCTCAGTTTTGGCTTGAATATCTCTTGGCTAGGGTTGGAACATCTGATCATATTTTTGTGATGCGCTATCCTTGGGGATTGATGCACTACTCTTTGTTTGGCTATCTAGCCTAGGGTTTGCTTCTGGAGTAATTCTCAGTCAAGGTTAAGGTGCTAGAAGGGAGGCTTCGGCTTATGGTTGGGTGATGAAGGTATCGTCAATGGTAAAATGTGCACATCATCTTCTATATTCTAACACATTGCTCCTTCATTTGTTCAACACCTTTTCTGCAAGCCAAGAGAAGACAAGAACCATCATATCTTCTGTAACAATACTTTTTTTGTGAACATGTCTGCACAATTCTCTTTTGTATTCACTTTCTTAGGTGAGACTCCACGTTCATCGATTACCTGTCTTACAAAATGGTACTTGATAGGTATATGTTTTTTTTTACTGTGGTAGGATGGATTCTTAACCAAGTGAATATCACTTTGAATATCACAAATTAACTTTAATTTTTCCTACATCCTTCCAAACTCACCAAACAAACCTTTCAACCAAAATGCCTCTTTGCAAGCATGTGAAGCAACTACATATTTTTCTTCTTCAGTGGATAAGAGACAATGTTTTGTAGCTTTTGACATCCAACCAGGATAGTCATTCTTCTTGGCAGTCTCTCTGAGTAGTGGTCAAGTAGAATGGTCTGCCTCGTCGGGCAGTTATTCTTTCGAAGTTCACAGTTGTGAGAAGTTTCGAAGAATCGTCCGTTTTGGAGGTTGATGCAGAAAAAACATTCCTCGAGGGAAAAATCATTCTCTCCAGGTTACACTTTGTTTAGTGTAAGAGGAATGGCCCAGGGTGGGGAATCGTCCGGACAGTTATTCCTCGAGGGCAGACTCATTCTCTCCAGGTTACACTTTGTTTAGTGTCGGAGGAATGGCCCGGGGTGGGGAATAGTCTAGGCTCAGCAATCAAGAACATTTATTCCTCAAGGGAAGACTCATTCTCTCCAAGTTACACTTTGTTTAGTGTTGAAAGAATGGCCTAGGGTGGGGAATAGTCCAGGACAGTCATTCCTTAGGGCAGACTCATTCCCTCTAGGTTACACTTTATTTAGTGTCGAAGGAATGGCCCAGGAGAAGTAATGGTCTAAACATTTCTCAAGGGAAAACTCATTCTCTCTAGGTTACACTTTGTTTAGTGTCAGAGGAATGGCCCAGGGTGAGAAATGGTATAGGCTCAGAAATTAGAAATAATCCTTCTTCCTTGGTTGAGAAGAATGTGGCAGATAGCCCATTGTTGATATTAAGGGAAGACATTCTTTCAGATCTCATAGACGTGAGTGAAAGATTGGCCCAAATGATTATTGTTGATATTCTATACTGAGGGAAGACATTCTTTCAGATCTCACAGATGTGAGTGAAAGATTGGCCCGGATGATTCAGTTTTTATCATAACATTGTTTCTATGCGGATGAAGACTATTGTGGTGGAAAACATTCTTTTAGATCTCACAGACGTGAGTGAAAGATTGGCCCAGATGATATAATTTTTTATCATAACATTGTTTCTATGAAGGATGCTCTCAGATGTTTTTTATGAAGACTATATGACAGTAGATGACAACTACTGTGGTGAATATGTTTCACCGTTCACAACCTTACGTTGTTGATCAAGTACTTGTGTGTTACTTGATGTGGTATTTAACCACTGGATTGTAGTTATGTACTACTATGAATAGACACATGTGTGTTCTATCCTTGTTCTAATTGCCTTGAAGACTATCAGCAGTTTATTGGAGACAATGATCATTTAGATGAATGATGAACAAAGATTTTCCAAATGGAAAATAGTTCATAGCTTTTACTCCTCTTGTATCACTCTATGGTGAGAGTGACTTATCTAGCATCATATCTAACTACTCAGATGAAGTATGGTTTCGAGAGATGATGCAGTTGATGATGATGGCGATGCTCATGATCTAGTCATGAAATAGTCTAGATGACTATATTGATGCTACCGGATAAATGGTATATTTTGTGATCAAGTACATTACCTGTAAATACCTCTCTAGCTAGGAGGGAGTGTCAATATTATGGTAGTTGCGAGAGGTATTTACCCCCATGTGTGAACCTGACGAGAATAGAAGACTCCGGGAAACAATAGAAACCCTAATGAGTTGGCTAATAACCCTAGAAGCCTTGAGAGCTCAAGAAGATAATTTATATTAGGCTATTATCCTCCAAGAGAAGAAGTCATCCAAAAATAATAATAGTATACTGAACAGACACATACCCAGAAGGAGAAGTTGGCCCAGCAAAACTGGCGGGATTACTATAAATACAAGGCACCATCTCTCATTTGCAGCATCTTAGAATTGTAGTTTTGCAGTTTGGTACACACTGTAGTTGCATTATTATGTGCAGGTTTGGAGCAAGAGCTGGTGCAGCTGCAGCAGAAACAAGATCTCAATTTTGTCTTGAATATCTCTTGGCTAGGGGTTGGAACATCTGATCAACTTTTTTTGATGCGTTATCCTTGGGGATTGATGCACTACTCTTTGTTTGGCTATCTAGCCTAGGGTTTTCTTCTGGAGTAATTCTCAGTGAAGGTGAAGGTACTCTGAGGGAGGCTTCGGCCTATGGTTGGGTGACAAAGGTATTGTCAATGGTAAAACAAGCACAACATCTTCTATATTCTAACACATTTCTCCTTCATTTGTTCATCATCTTTTCTGCAAGACAAGAGAAGCCAAGAACCATCATATCTTCTGTAACAATACTGGTTTTGTGAACATGTCTGTATAGTTCTCTTTTGTATTCACTTTCTCAAGTGAGACTCCACGTTCATCAATTACCTGTCTTACAAAATGGTACTTGATAGTTATATGTTTTTTTTTACTATGGTAGGATGGATTCTCAACCAAGTGAATATCACTTTGAATATCAAAAATTAACTTTACTTTGTCCTACATCCTTCCAAACTCACCAAACAAACCTTTCAACCAAAATGCCTCTTTGCAAGCATGTGAAGAAACTACATATTTTGCTTCTTTAGTGGATAAAGCGACAATGTTCTGTAGCTTTTGACATCCAACTAATACCTCCACCTGTGAGAGTAAATACATACCCTGAAGTCGACCTTCTCTTGTCCAAATCACCTACAAAATCAGAATCAACATATCCACAGACTGATTCACAACCATTGATATAGGTGATATAGTAATCACTTGTGCCCCTTAGATACTGAAGCACCCATTTCACTGTTGCCCAATGCTTTTTACCTGTATTTTCCATATACCTGCTGACAACCCCAACTGCATGTGAAATTTCTAGCCTTGTACTAACCATCTCATACATTAGACTTCCTATTGCATTAGCATATGGTAGTCGAGACATATATTCATTTTTTTCTTTTGTACTAGGACATAAACTTGAAGAAATCTTAAAATGGGAAGCCAAAGGGACTGAAACTGGTTTCACATCGTTCATACCAAACCTCAAAAGTATATTCTCAAAATACTTCTGTTGTGACAACCAAATATTAACATTCCTCCTATCTCTAAATATCTCCATGCCCAAAATCTGCCTTGTTGCTCCTAGATCTTTCATATCGAATGCCCTAGCCATCTGAGCCTTTAACCTGTTGATCTCAGTTATGATTTTTCTTTCTAAATGCATATCATCAACATACAATACTAAGATAATGAATATGCCATTATTCAGTTTCTTAAAGTAGACACAATGATCATACTCACTCCTTGTATGATTCTGGCTCACCATGAAAGCATCAAATTTCTTGTACCATTGTCTGGGCGACTACCTCAGACCATACAATGATTTCTTGACCTTGCAAACAAATTTCTTGCTCTAATTCTGAATGAACCCTTTGGGTTATTCCATGTAAATTTTCTCATCCAAATATCCATGTAAGAAAACAGTTTTAACATCTAGTTTCTCCAACTCCAAATCAAGAAATGCAACCAATGCTAACACATTTCAAATTGAAACAAACTTAACAACTAGTGAAAAAATTTCATGAAAGTTAATAGCTTATTTATGAGAATATCCTTTCGCAACCAGCCTTGCTTTGTGCCTTTCCACCTTATCATCAACACCCTTCTTCAGCTTGTAGACCCACTTGCAACCTACAGTTTTATTGTCTTTTCAAAGTTCTACTAGGTCCCATGTGGCGTTATTCTCTAATGAATTAATTTCATCCTTCATTGATTCTTTCCATTTATCACTATTAGAAGACTTCACATATTCCTGATAGCACGAAGGTTCATCATCATTAGTACTTAAAGAAACTGATGAAACAAAATCATCATACCTTCTTGGAGGATTTTTGACCCACATAGACCTCCTTAGGGAAGTCTATGATTCATCCACAACCTCTTGCCTCTCATCATCAACCATGTCTTCCTCTGTTGCAGGATACTCTTCATGAACATCTTCTGAAACTTTTTCATGTTCACTTTCATTAGTTTCAAACTGAATTTGTTCATACTTTAGTGCTTCTTCCTGTTTCATTTGAACATGTACATTTGATTTGATGAGAGATGATTCATCAAATATTACATCTCTATTAATGGTGATCTTATGGGAAGTAGGATCCCACAACCTGTACCCCTTAATACCATCACCATATCCAACAAATATAATCCTTTTTTATTTTGGATCTAATTTAGAACGTTGATGTTTCAGAATTAGAGCATAGGCTTTACAACCAAAAACTTTAAGATTAGAATAATTACAAGGGTGACATGTCCATACCTCTTCAGAAATTTTTCATTCTATTGTTGTTGATGGTGATCGATTCACCAGATAACAAGCTATAGATACAACTTCTTCCCATAGTTCCTGCTTCAAGTTGGCGTTACTCAACATACTCCTTGCTCTGTCTAGAAGAGTCATGTTCTTGCATTCAATAACTCCATTTTGCTGAGGAGTATAGACAATAGTTTTATTCCTATTGATCCCAAATTCCTTGCAATAACTCTCAAACTCCATTGACGTAAATTCACCACCATTATCAGTTCTTAAACATTTGATAGATCTACCAATGTTTTTTTCCACTAAAGCTCTAAACTACTTGAAAACTATAAAGACATCATCCTTTCTTTTCAACATATAGACCCAAACCTTTCAAGAGAAATCATCTATAAAAGTTACAAAATATGATGATACTCCATATGAAATAGTATTGGATGGTCCCCAAACATCAGAATGGGTATAATCAAGGATTCCTTCACTGGTGTGTCTTTTGATTTTAAATCTTTGCCTATTCTGTTTTCCATAAATATAGTGCTTGCAAAAATCTAACTTTAAAAACTTTAGACTAGGAGGTAACTTGTGATCAGTTAATACCTTTAATGCTTGTTCGCTCATATGACCCAACCGTTGATTCCATAGTTGAACAGAATGTCTGTCGTTCTCAAATACCATTGTCGCATGATCTAACTCAGTTCTTCCTTCTAACAAAAATAGGTTACCAACCTTCTTTTCTTTCAAAACTAGTAGGATTCCTTTGTAGACCTTCATAACTCCACCTTGAAAAATACTCTTGTAACCTCCTATATCTAAGACTCCCAAAGATATTAGGTTCTTCCTAAGCTCAGGTACATGTCTTACATCAATTAATATTTTAACAGTTCCATCAAACATCTTAATTCGAATGCTACCAATTCCCACAACTTTACACGGGATATCCTTTCCCATGTAAACTATTCCATCATCTATAGACTAATAAGTAATAAACTAGTGTCTATGAAGACACATGTGGTTTGAAGCACTAGAATCTAATAACCATTGTTGATCATGACGTGAACCAATACTAATTGATAAAACTTCATCAGTCATACCTGAACCTGTTGTTGAACCTATTTCGGTTGTATTTGATTCCTTCATCTCTTTTGGAGGGTCTTCTTTGGAGTCTTGTTGTCACTTCCAACATTCCTTCTTCATCTGCCCAGATTTGCTACAAAACCAACACTTAATCATGTTTTTTTTCCCTTCCACTTTGACAGAGAGGAATCCCTTTGATTGTGTCCTCTTTCTTTAGGTTTGCCTCTAATCACCATCGCCTCAGATGTAGAGGTTTCTGAATTGGATTTCTTTCTTGTTTCCTCAAACAGTAAAGCTCCAACAATATCATCAAACTCAATAGTTTATGTTGAACTGAAACTAATAGAGGTAACAAATGATCCCATGACACGGGCAAAGAACACAATAATGTAATTAACTAATCTTCAGATTCGAATTTCACTCCCATGCTAGTCAACTTGACAAAAAGAGTATTAAAAGTATTTAAATGATCATCTATCTTTGTACCTTCCTTCATGCATAGACTGTACAATTGTCTTTTCAGGAAGATCTTGTTCGTCAAAGATTTCATCATGTATAGACTTTTCAGCTTTGACCACAAACCGACTGTTGTCTTCTCTGTAACAATGTTGAACAATACATGATCGGCCAAACACACGCGTATGGCACTCAATGCTCTCACATCCATCTCATCTCAGTCATCATATGTTATGGTCGTGGATTGCCTTGCTTTTCCCAATAGTATCTTCACCGCACCTTGTTTCACGAGCAAATCGTGCATCTTAACCTTCCAGATCTCGAAATTGTTCTTTCCATTGAACTTCTCAATTTCAAACTTAGCACTTTGTGTCTTTTCCATTAGAAGAAGCATTCCAAAAAAAACACCACTACTTGTAATAACCAAGACCCTTTAAAAAAATAATATAGAAGAATAATGGTTTCAACTTTACAAAGTTTAATAAAAAAATCTCATACTAACCCCCATTTTCCTCACCTTTTATTATAAAAAAAAAATTAAACTTCACTTTTTAATAAAAAAATCTTTTAATAAAATATTCTCCTTTACTTTAACTCCTCCACCCTTTTTGAATGTTTTAAACATTCACATCACGACCCTTCAACTTTTAATAACAAATTCAACCTTTAATACTTTGAAAATTTTCAAAAGACCATATGTTTACTTCTTAAAAAAAAACATACCAATGCACTCGGACCTTTAGTTTTAACAACGAGTCGTCGCACCTCCCGATGCAACTAGGGTGCCGCTATTTTGAAGTGTCTACGCACTAACATATTGCTGGACCGCAACGATCCGAGGAAATCGGAAGCCAGTCTACGCACCCTTCAATGCAGCTGGACCGCGACGAACCGAGGATTTTGGAAGAACGAAAGTGCGATGTGGGAATCAACACAGCTTGCACTACTGCTACTGCTCCTCCGATGTTTGATACTCTTGACGTCTTTTCTTCCAATCAGCGCTGATATCACTTGTTGTATTTGAAAATGCTGAAACACAAATATTATAATTCAAGCATAGAATTAAAAACTGATTATTCTGTGGTTTACCTAAACGTTAGGTTACGTCCACCAAGTAGCAGTATCGGTTGTCTTATTATTCAAATCAAGAAGATTTAAAATTTTAATCCTGAGAATTTGTTTTCACCGTTTAACAAGGTCCTGGTCGCTAAAAGTATTTGGTAGGTTTGAATTTTGAGGAATGTTTTAGGATTCTCCAAAATGAGTGTCTAAAATCTCTATAGTATGGATATCGTAGGTAGACGCATTCTCGTTGATTGGAGAATAGACGATGTGGAAAGTTGATAATGGTAAAAGTATTCAAATAGGAGAGGATCGTTGACTGGATCGTTAGGGATGCACATGATTTGTGAAGATTTAGTCATGTTTCTTCATAATAATGGTATTTTGTCCCTTTGGGACGTCCGAGTGTAAGGTTTGGATGATATTGATAGGTAGCTATAGATCTGGTTCTAGCAGGAGAGAAGAAGAACGAGTGGAGGAGGTTAGTAGAAAATTTAAAATCTGATTTTGTTAGTATTCAAGGAGAGGTGGAGGACTCCTTGTGATGGTCCGTGAATGCTATGTCTGGAATATTTACGGTTAAAGTTCCGTATTAGACCCGGGCATCAAATTAATTCAATGGTATTAAGAAGTGGTGGTGGATTGATATATGGCAGATGAATACGCCACTAAAAATAAGGATTCTATTATGGTTGGTCCTCGAGGAAAAACTCCTCGCGTGGGATGTTGAAATCCATAGAGTCTGGGTAGGGTCGAATAGATTCCCTCTCTGTAGGTTCTCACTGAGTTTGTTGCACATATATTTCTGCAGTGTTCTTTTGCACAACAAGTAYTGTCCAGTGCATCAGCACATTTTCAATCAAGAATGGATCAATTCTAGGCTGTACAAAAGAGTGGATTTTTTTTTTGGAAGAATGAGAAAATTGTGAAAGAATATGCTTTCTTCTATGTTTTCTTGTTTATTTGATTTGGTGGACTAGAAATTTAGGTATTTTTCAAGACAGGTTCCTTTCCCTGGGGTGGTAGCAGATCTGGTTTTGAAGTTAAGKGGTGAATTCAAATGTGACCCGAAGAGGATTGATATTCGTCAGGCCCTTATCCCCGATTTACAGGAMGGAATCCGTTGGGGTTATTTCAATGGGCCCAGCTAGAGACATCCACACAAATGTAGGGTGAGTGTGTTGCTTCACATCTGGACGAATCATTTTTCATAGTTCGATACATTTTATGTCTTCGTAAAAATATGAAGGAAAAAATCCTTGCCTCGTGGGCATTGCTCTTCCTAATTAATAAATGGCCACTTAGGAAAGTTCAGATTCATGGAGATTCAAAGCTGGTCAAGGAATGGGTCAATGATAAAGTGGAAGTTCAAGTGGCGTGTCTGCGTCCCTTGTTGAGAAATATTCAGACTTTTTCTAGATGTGTTAGAGTGGTATTCATGTTCCCATATCTATAGAGAGTTAAATACGTTAGCTGATGAGCTTTCTAAAAAAGTATTTGCTGCTAAATGACAGAGCCTCTATGTCACAGGAATTTCATGATGGACATTTCTGTGAAGAGATGTCCTTTCTTATCTAGTTTGTGAATGTACAGGGCTGAAATGGGATCAATCCTTATTTTGGATGTTTGAAAAGAAAGTGCAAGGACTATAGCTATCACTATGTCATGAGTCTTAGTTGGAATATTCAAAGGATAAGGAAAAAGAGGCTTTGACTCTGTTTTGTAAAAGATAGATAAAGGACTGAAATGTAGTCTTAAAATAAGTCCTTATAAAAGACAAAATATGTATTATAAAKTTTTTCTTTCTAAAAGAAGAAGCCTAAAACTATGATATAYTTAGTATAAATTTGAATTAGAAAGAATGAYATTWCTTTTAGCAGCCTAAAATGATGATATAATTAGTATAAATTTTAATTAGAAAGAATGATATTTCTTGCTAAAAGAAATGCTAGAATAAATAAATAGTAAAAACCTAGTTAYGTAAAGATTAACACAATCTAAGATTACAGGCATTGAATAATATTTCTTATATTTTGCATTCCTATGTATCTTCTATATAGAACATATATTTTATTTTTCTAACAAAATAGATCTTGAATTGGAAATCTTATATATGTGCAGGTTTCAAATTAGAGAAAGAAAATGTTTGGATCGAACTGCTAAATTTATATTACATAATGATAAATTGTGAAGCAAGAAATGCAGAGAGAAAAGAGCAGAGCATAAAACTGTATTCAGTATATTGAGAATGTAAGGAGAAAGTACAATGAGAAGAGTTAATGAAGAAGTTCTATGCAAAGGGAAAATAGATGAGCTAAATAGGCTCAAGCAAATCAAGAAAAGAAAAGTACAATTGGCCAGGATAGCTGGCAATGTACAGTCAGCCTGCTGAGGTTACATTATATTTAACACTCCCTCTTAAACTCAACAGATACAAACATCAGCACTGATTATGCCCAAGTGCTATATTACTAGTGGCTTTGTGAAGATATCTGCGAGCTGATCTCAAGAACCACATAATTGAAATGCAATATCACCATTATTGACTAGCTCACAGATGAAGTGAAAGTGAGTGTCAATGTGTTTGTTTTTCTTGTGAAACACATGATTTTTGGATAGAGCAATTGCTGAAATATTGTCACAGAAAATAGGAGTTGGACCATTTTTTGTATGTGACATATCTTTCAATATTCTTCTCAGCCACACAGCTTGACAAGAAGCTGAGGTAGCAACGACATACTCTGCCTCTGTAGAAGATATTGATACAATTGGATGCTTCTTTGATGCCCATGAGATCAGGTTCGTGCCCAGGTGAAAAACATGTCCAGATGTGCTTTTCCTGCCATCTAGGCTGGTTGCAAAATCACTGTCTTTGTAACCAGAAAGTTGATTACTATCAGATTTAGTGTACCATAAGCCAAAATTGAGAGTTCTAGCAACATGTCTCAGAATTCGTTTCGCCATTTTCCAGCGAGAATCTTTGGGGGATTCCATGAATCTGAAAACAAGGTTGGTTGCATACATAATGTTAGGCTTAGTTGCTGTAAGATACAACAAACTGCCTACTAAACTTTTGTACAGGGTAGGGTCCACTGTAGGGCCTTCATCTTTCTTGCTCAATTTTGTGCCTAGGGGTATAGGGGTTTCTGCTGGATTGCATTATTCCATGCATAATCTTTTTATGATGTCTGTTGCATACTTTTTCTGACAGACAAAAATTCCTTTGGTTGATTGATCAACCTCAATCCCTAAAAAATATTTCATTATGCCAAGATCTGTCATCTCAAACTTAGACTGCATGGCATGTTTAAAATTGGTTAATTCAAAATTTCCAGTATATATCATGTCATCAACATATAAACATACAATCAAAATTTTACTGTACTGATCTGTTTCGGTGTAAAGTGTTGGCTCATTTTGACTTCTGTTGAACCCACTTTTGATCAGATAAGTGTCAATTCTACTGTACCAAGATCTTGGAGCTTGTTTTAAGCCATACAAGGCTTTCTTCAGCCAATATACTTTGGCTGGGTGTTCTTGGACTTTAAATCTAGGTGGTTGATCGACATAAACTTCTTCTTCTAAGAAACCATTTAGGAATGCTGACTTGACATCCATCTGGTATACTTGCCATTTGTGTTGGGCTGCTATGGCCAATAGAGTCCTTACAGTGTCTAGTCTTGCTACTGGAGCAAATGTTTCACCATACTCAGTACCTGGTTGTTGTGAGAATCCTTTGGCAACAAGTCTTGCCTTCTTTTTTTCAATCTGCCCTTTTTTATTGAGTTTAGTCTTGTAAACCCACTTGACACCAACACTCTTCTTGTGAGTTGGAAAATCAACAACATCCCATGTCTTGTTCTTCTCAATGGAGTCAAATTTTTGGTTCATGGATTGAACCCAATGTGGCTCCTTAGTTTCATCCTTAAAAGATATAGGTTGACATGACATTAGTGCAAAAAAATTGTGTTGTTGAAAGTCATCCAACTGCTGCGGGATTTCTCTCAAACTTCGAGTTCTCTGATTTTGAGGTTTAGAGAATGAGTCTATGTTGGAAGTTGAGTTATCCTAAGAGTTTTCAGGTTGTCTTTGTACTTGCAATCTTGGAAGAGCAGGTTGAGGTATTGACTGTTCTGAATTTTCTGCGTTTTTAGAACTTGGCAGCAATGGATTTTGGCTGTCCATCTGCTAATTTTCTCATTCATTCCACGATTGATTTTCCAGAAATTTTACATCTCTGTTGAGAATTAGTTTCTTGGAGATTGGATTGTAAAGCCTGTAAGCTTTAGATGTTTCACTATATCCAGTGAATATACATTTCTCACTTCGATCATCCAATTTCTTCCTTAATTCGGAAGGTATGTGAGCATATGCTATGCATCCAAATGTCCTTAGATGCACAACATTGAGCTTTGTCCCACTCCATGCTTCTTGAGGTACTTTCATCTTTAGACTTGTGGTTGGAGATCTATTTAGGAGATAAACTGAGCATGCTACTGCTTTAGCCCAAAAAATATTTGACAAACTTTTCTATTTGAGAAGTGTTCTTGCCATATTCATTATGGTCTGATTCTTCCTTTCAACCACTCCATTCTGTTGTGGAGTATACCTGGCTGTTGTTTGCATGATAATGCCTTGTGATTTGCAGAAATTTGCAAATTCATTGGAGTTGTATTCTCCTCCTCAATCGGATTTGAGTGCTTTTATATATTTTCCACTCTGTTTTTCAGCTTCTACTTTGAATTCCTTGAATTTTGGAAAAGTTTCAGACTTATGTCTGAGAAAATAGATCTAGATTTTCCTACTAAAATAATCAATAAACTTTTGAAAGTAAAAGCTACAACCTATTGACTATGTTTGCATTGGTCCACATATGTCAGTGTGAACTAGTTCAAGATGTTGTTTGGCTTGATTGGAAGACTGTGGAAAACTAGTTCTCTTATGTTTTCCAAGTATGCAAGACTCACATGGGGAATTTTGTTCTTTGAAGATGGGAAGACCTTTGACCATGGAGTGCTTCTGAAGAAGACTTAGACTTTTAAAGGATAGATGTCCAAATCTTGTATGCCAAACCATTATTTCATTCAGGGTGGATGCACTTTGTGCATATGGTTGAATCAGATTTCCAGTTCTGAGTGTAAGGGGAAACATCCTATTCCGAGTCATGTGGATTTCAGAAATCAATTTTCTTCTTGGGATTTTGTCATATATCTT
>WSFP011406420.1:0-25426 GCA_009831015.1 Picea engelmannii | reverse complement strand
AGGAGAAATATATTATATGAAGGTCAAAATACCATGTGCACGTGAATTATTATTAATATTCATGAAAAGGAAATTAATTTACTGTGAGAATCCATATCACATTTGGTTTCCTATTTTTTAGGGGAGGTTGAGGATCTCATGGATGGTTGAAATATTTCCTCCTTAAAATCCTTGAGAGATATTTCCTCCCTAAAATACTTGAGATATTTTCTCCCTAAATATCTTGGAGATCGCATTTTAGTGGATCTGATGAGTGATCCTCTCCATAGTGGTTAAGCCTCCAAATCCTATATAATGAGGGATTTCCATGGAGAAGAAGGGTAGATTAGAGGTATCAAAATTATGATCTTGGGAGGAAGATTTTGGGTATCAAATTTATGATATTGGGAGCATCGTGGAAGGGCTGGATGAGGAGGACTTGGAGAGGTTGTTGCAACTGCATCTACATATTGTAAGTGTCTTTTTAATGTTCTCATTAATATATGCTTGGCCTATTTCCCTCAAGATTGTGTATTGTTGCATATGATTGTCGATCTTGATAGATAAATTTGATTAGTCTAATCTTGTAGAGTAGAGTAGGAGTTCTTTGTATTTTTCTTGTCCAATGCATTGCATGTATCAACTGGTGCTAAAGATTTTGGATACCAAATTCAGATTGCAGGCAGTGAGGACAAACCATGGAATGAGGTGCATCACACTTTCTTCCTTCTCTTTCTCTTTCTGATTAGGTAATTGAATTCAAAGGGATGTTAGTGTCCATTTGTAGGTTTCTGTCTTGGTATTAGGGATCTAGAATACAAGAGTATATTCACCTGTCTACAGGGGAATTTTCCTATAACAATTGTTTATTTTTTGTGGCCATGGTTGCTACTTTATATTTATCACATGGATCCATTGTATATTGTTTGTGGCCATGGACATTGGTCATACTCTCATATGTACCATGGATCCACTGTGTATTATTCGTGGCCATGGACATTGGTCATACTCTCATATGTACCATGGATCCACAATGTATTTGATTTTGTGGCCATGCTTTATCACTCTAGAGCATGGATATGCCCAACGTGGGAGACATAACTCTTGCTTGATCTTTGTTGATGGTTATTTATTTTTGGATCAGTTGTTCGGGAACCTATGTGGATAATTTGATGCATCCTCTCCTCTTAGAGTTCATAATGTATTTTAGCCATCATTTTCCCTTCTGACCTCACACATTAGGGGGCATCTGTTATAGCACAAAAATACACACCTATGCTTTTGTGCCATGGCCAAACCCTTTCCCAATGCTTGCTAGACTTTTCCCTAAAATTCACCTCCAAAATCATCTAAAAAACCTGCTTTAAGAGCATATCTACGTGTTTCCCTAGTGCAACACACAAACATGCATCCATTTCCTCACTACAACTTGTGGATGCCCTCATTTTTGGTGAAAAATAAAAAAAAAATGTGTGTTTTCAGGCGGGTTTTTTGATTGGGCTCATTTCCCAACGACCATTTCCCTTACACAACGGAATTCAACTCCCTGAACCTCTTTGTGAAGATATAAAACAACCATGGAGGGATAAGGAAGGGAGAGGTCCCTTGGTGCAAAGTTATGTTTCTAGCATCTAGCAAGCCTCCTTTCCCTATATTCTCTGAGCAACATCCCCTTTAATATGGAAACTCCTTTTCCAAAGATTCTTTCTCCTTTTATATGACTATAGGGTGTCTCCTTATCCATATTTGAGTCATTGAGAGAAGTCTTTATCATTTGAGTTGATGCTTGAAGATTCCCAGAGGAACCAAGAAATTTGGCTTCAAGACGGTGCCTAAGGATGGACAAGGTTGCAACTTACCTTTTCCATTTGTTGGTAATAAAAGAGCTTGTTTTTCCCCAAATTTGTCTTCATTCTACATTTATTCGTATGCATACTTTGAATCTGACATATTACATGCACATGTTTATGATCATATAACTACTTTCGTCGCAACCCTAGTTTGTATATCTATTGCAGCTTCATTCCAGCAGAAGATAAGGAGCTCTTCAGCGAATTGGATTAGGGATCGACATCAAACGAGAGAACAAGGTGCACCTTCTTTTCTCCTCTCTATCCCTACCTTCTCCTAATTAAAGTAGTTATTTTATTTGGTTTGTGTGTGCTTGTCACTATGGGGAGATGGTTATATCTTTCACTTAGTCTTGCTCTGCTTTGATTACGACCCACGATCACGGGGGGGAAATCCCTTAATCACCAGCACCATCCTTGAATTTTCTTGGGAATTTGGAATAATAGAATTAGATATGTATGGTAACTCCAAAACCATCACACTCTGGATGAATGAATCCATAAACACATCAAGTATACTACACCAAGCGAGCATGGGAGTAGCTAGGGACAAGAGTGCATTGTGCCACCGAATCTCCATCCTATCATTCACATATTCATAGTGTTTAACACAAAAGCAAACCAATTGGCCAAGGATTAAACTCATATGGATTTGAGAGTGTTGTATTTTTTTCATACTATGAAGGGGGTCTCCACAACACATTTTAGACCCTTTTTTTTTACCACATGGACGGTGAGGTGAAAATTTTTTCTTATAAGCATACCTCACAATGTGATAAAGTTTTTATGCTTTTTGAACAGGTCAAAGACAATTTTCTATTGGTCCCAAGTAAGGCGTACATTTTCTCTATGGACTTTCCTCACTATATCTGTATGGACATCTTCTAGACTTTATTATATGATACTATTAGGAGACTTTCTCTGAACCATTGTGGTCTGACCCATATCATGCTTAAGGTTGCTAACTTGTATATAAGTACTCTTCTTATAAATAAAAGGACTAGACTTTTTTCACTGGAAAAAGAAATATACACATATATTTGTATGTTTTTTTTCTAAAGAAAAAAACATGATTTTTAATCATAGCTTGAATGGAAATTATATTTTTCACGTGCACTCTACACTTACAAAAATCATGGACCTTGCATTGTCCCTTTTAAAATATATGTTATTCAAAAAGAACTAAGCCAAAAAAGCAGGTCTCTTAACAGTGCATACATATTTCCAGCATAATGTCAAAAGATATTTCTACTAGTTAAACTATAATCCAAAAAAATAAGAAATGGATGTTTCTCCTAAACACAAAGTAAAAAAATTAAAAAAATTGAACCATTCCATGCAATTTAGGGAGAGGGTGATATGGTGTGAGAAATTGAAACCCTAGGTGTTAGTTCAACTAGGGTGGATGATGGCATTGGGAGGGAGTGATATACCCCTCAAGATGATGATGCTAAGGATTTTTCTCCAATAATGATTTCTTCAGTCAAAAACTTGAAACCTTAGACCTCCAAATTTGTTAAAAAGTTGGATGAGATGCCCAAGATCCCACTTTCACCCTCTTCTTCTGGGAAGAAAACCTTAGCTCTCATAGATTGGGGTTTGATTGGTCCGTTTATGGGCATTTTTCCCTCTCTAAAGATGGTAGCAACTTGGCTTGAGAAAAATTTGAAACCTCACATCAGAGACTCCATGAGCCATTTCTTTTGCAATAGAGGATTTTTCATATTCCTCTTCGAGCACAAGGAATATAGGGATCATATATTATGGAGTGGTCCATATTTTTTAGGAGAAATAAGGATGTATTTGAATAAATGGACCTCTAAATTTAGTCCTAAGAATGATGTTCCTTTTGTTGTTTTGATGTGGGTTCATATTCTGCATCTCCCTCTTCATTGTTGGAGTGATGATGTCTTTTGTTGTATTGGGAACTCCGTTGGAAGGTATATTGATCGAGCTGACCCAGAGGAGAATATCTTCTCCTGTGAAATAATTTGCATCGAAGTAGATCTTGAGAAATGGATTCCAGAAGCAGTTTTCATTACTTTTGATAACTGGTAGCATGTGCAACAACTGGATTACAAAAAACTTCCTTTCAAGTGAAAAATATGCCATGAATATGGGCATTTTGCGAGAAATTTCAAAAAGGTGGACCCATCTCCCTTTGCAGGAACAGGAAAGGAAGAGCAATTGTAAGCGGTTTCCAGGAAATTTGGTGCTAATCGATGTTGGTTCTGCCCCCAAAAAGTTTCATTGTTCCCTCTCATGTTGGGTCCAAATCTCCGGTCAAAAATGTTGAAAACCCTCGAAAGGATGTAGCCCCTACCAAACAAAATAGTTTTAAATGTTTATCTCAGTTGGAGGAAAACAAGAAAGATGCCACCCTAGTTCTCGACGATGATGGGATACAAATAAGGGAGAAACGTTCCATCCAAGTGTTAGAGCAAGATTTAACTCACCCTATGCAATCTTGTAGAGAGGGCCTTACTCCATTTCCCTATGCAAACTTACTTTCCTTGATTGATGAATCCAAAGACAAAAATAATTATTTTTCCACTTGTACACACCTTGCAAGCTATACAACAAGCCTATATGCTAGCTACTCCACTACAGCCTGCGTACATCAGGATTTGTGCCAGAAAATCAAAATTTAATATCGGGTTTCCATGTCATGACAGGAGATCTTTGATCCTTGGCCTTCCTAATACTAGAAACATTCCAACTCGGCCCTTCAATTTCATTTTGAAGGCTATAAAGAAGCCAATTCCGAGCTATGGAAAAAGGAGAGAGAATTCAACTTTGAGAGCAAAGTTACTCTGGAGAAATTATTACTTCATTATTGAGTATGCATCCCTTTTTCCTTTAAGTATGAACATAGTGTTCATCCCCCAAGCTCTTCCCTTATTGATGGAGAACCTCTTTGTATCCCTTATATGAGCTTGTCTTTGGTGGAGGATTGAAGTGGTGGAGGCCCAGTTGGAAGGAACTTGGTTTCTTGGTTTCGAACCATGCCGACATGGAAGTCTGTAATGTTTCACTTATGTTGATCATTTATTAATAGAAATACTCCTTTCCCGTCCAATTGATATCTTGCAAATATATGTGTTATGATCCATGGGCATGTTTGTTTTGTATATTGATGGATTATGCTATCTAATGTGCTAACCTATTATATCATCACTACATGCTTGCTTTGCTTGTTTGTTGAGAAATTTTTGCAGGTATAAATATTTGGGTCAAAGTGCTCAATTGTGGACATCATCGAACGTTTGGACGAGGTAGGCCTCTTTCTTATCTCTCTTATACATTATTTTATATAGCATATGCTGGAATTGAGTTGATTTCTTCGGTCATACATGTTTGTTGTGGTTCACCCTAGCCATAGAGAGATTGTCCTCGTAACACCAAGCGGCATCTGGGTCCCCTATGAATCAGGATGCAGTTCCCCTTAAGAAGCGTAAATAAAAACAATTATTATTCAAAATTCCAAAAAACAAAGATTCCAATTTCTAGGAGCCAAGGCTAGAAGATATGGAATCCTTCAAGGATGTGAAAATGGCATTCTTAGATTCAAAATATAATTCATAGAATAAGAGTATAGGAGAGGATGGATAAGAAGATAGAGCATCTCAGAAGAATATTCCATGAAGATCTGGAAGGAAGGAAACTAGAATCATTCGGGAAGAGCAAGCCCACAAAGACATATTAATGGGTTCACAACAAATAATACCCAAAATCATGGGGGGGTGAAGCATCCAAAACATCTGAGTGGGAATGAAACAACTAAAGGAGAGTCCCTCTCAATCCCACCCAAATAATGATTTTGGTCTCCTGGAAATACATGGATTTAGATAGTACCACAAAGTCTATGGTTATCAAGGATCTAGTTAGAACTAAGAAGCCACAAATACTCTTGATTCAGAAGACCAAATTGGATGGTGAAGATGTAATCTAGCTTGGGAAAATCATATGGTGATCTAGTGAAGCCATTGCAGAATATTCAAGAGGAGCCTTTGGAGGGCTCTTTACTCTTTGAAATAGCCATGAGGTATGTATATATTTATCTTTTAAAACCCAACTCTAGATTCTCACTAAGTTTAGGAACAAACATAATAACATTTCCTATGTGGTCATCAATGTCTATATGTCTGATCCAGATTATTTTGAGAACGACATGAAGGCAGAAATATAACAGAGATATAACAAGGAGATACACAAAGATATTGCAAGGAACAAAGTAATATAGTAAAATAGTAAAACTCAAATTCTATTAATGACTATTTGGAATACAAAAGACTATAAAATGCAAAGCACACAAGCTAGCTAGAATGGTGGTATCTTGTATCTGAAGAGAGATGTGTCGGATACAATCATTCACAAGAATTTGAGTACAATGAGGCTCCAAAGGATTTTTTAACATAAAAAAAAATGATAAAACCCTAAACATCCAAAACCCTAACTCGTGAAGATGAAACGCTAAATGGTTTGTGGCCCCGATGTGAGTAGTTGATACGTCAACTTCCCAAGGGCGCAACTTTTGCATACGATCTTTTTTTGGGGCACTCGATACCCCATTGGAAAGGTTTATCCAAGCATTACACATTTTGAATGGTAAAATGCATCCTAAAAAACCATTATTGGCCACTTCCAAGTAATAAAACATGTCATTTAGGGCCTCAAAACGACCCTGAAAGTTTGGGACCCAAAAAACTTTAGAAAAACTACTAAGATGGAAACTATAATTTGAGCTAGAGGAATAGGTGGGTGGCCACTGATGTCCGCCTAGATCATTCCTCCCCCATTCGGAAGAAATGGTATCTGGTGCGTCAATTTCCTACATTAGATGGGGAAACTTCTACTGAATCTGAATCCTGGTGAGCCACTTTCCCTGATGAAGAAATTGTGTTGCTTTGACGACCTGATAGAGTTGGATGTTTTGATGGTGCATGCCCTTCATATTGGTTTCCATGATCTAATAAACTGTCACATATTCAATGCATTCGAGATTTATTTTTGTAGGATCCAAGTGTTGGGTCTCGTCCGAAGTGTCCAAGAGAGGTGGAAAATATGGTTGAAGCAGTTCCACATTAAATATCGAGTGCAAGCCAAGGAAAGGAGGAATACTTAATTCAAAATTATTCTCACCCACAGCCTTGGGGATGGTGCAAGGCCTGTATTTGAGTGGGAGTATCTTCTGATCAGGTCCTATGAGGCGTTCTTTTTGCAAATGTAGTCATACCTTATCTCCCACCTGAAACTTGTGTGGCACCCATTGTCGATCGTGGCGTCGCTTGTACTTGGAATTGGCTTTCTACAAAATACCATGAACTTGTTGTTGGATGTCCTGGGTTCAATCAAAAAATTTGGTTGCTCAATCAACCTTGATCTGAGCATGTGGGGACTCTTCTTGTGCAGCAGCAATAGACATAGCTACGTCAATGGGGGCCAATGGTTGGAACCCCAAGCACACATGAACAGGGTTATGGCCAATAAATTTTTGGAGAGATCTGTTGTAGCTATGTTAAACATAAGGAAGGATTTCATCCCATGTGTGTAGATGTTTGGAATTGTACATCCTCAGTATATGGAAAATCATCATGTTGACTACCATTGGTTTTCCATTAGTCTGTGATTGGAAGGCAATCAATTTGGTCAACTTTGTGTCCATCATAGACCATAGGCTAGACCAAAAAATGCTCAGGAACCTACTGTCTCAATATTAGATAATGGTTTGTGGGAGCCCAAAATGAACCCAAACATGTTCAAAGAATAATTTGGTGGTGGCCTCGGTTGTAGGGTTCCAACACTTCCATCTTAGAGAATCAATCAACGACCATGAAGACACAATCATTCCCATGCTTGGTTGAAGGCAGATCAGACATGTAATACATGGAGATGGACTCCAAAGGTATATTTGTAGTAGGAAAAGGGGTGTATAGCCCATGTTTCTTTATGGCGGGATTGGTAATGGCGCAGGAAGTGTAGGATTTGATGTACTTGCGGACATCTTGTCGAAGCTTCGAACAATAAAAATTCTTTTGCAGTACTACCATTTTTTTGTCTACACAAAAATGTCTTGTTGCCCAACTGTAATGAGCTTCCCAAATTAACTTTGCACACTCACTTGAAGGAACACAGAGATGACTCATATGGAATAACAATCCATCGTAGATATGAAAGTCTGGAACTTTTTTTCCTATGCTCAATCTTTGATAGGCAGCAGCAAAGTCAAAGTCATTATTGTATAATTGTTTCCACCGAGACATCTCATTCCCAAAGAAGTTAAGAACTATGGTAAGCGGCACAACCGGGGGTCGACTAAGGAAATATGTGACATGGTTGGTGTGGCCTTTCTTGTACTTGATGTTCAAGTGGAATTTTTGTAGGTACATGGACCACTTTTAATGACGGTCATTATTTAACTTCAAATTTTCCTCCCAAGTTTTGTTGAAGATGAGGATTTCATCCAAATATATGACCACAAAGGAGTTTTTGAATGGACACAATATTGCATCCATCATCTGCATGAATGTGGTAGGGGAATTAGTCAAACCAAAAGGCATGACTAACCACTCGAAGAGACCTTCTTTAGACTTGAAGGTTGTCTTCCATACATCAGTTTACTCAATCGACACCTGGTGGTAGACTGACTTCAAATCAATATTATTGAAAAAATTGGCTCCATTGAGTTGATCGAGAAGATCATCAATCTCGGGGATTGGGTGTCGATTCTTGATTGTGATCTTGTTCATGGCTCTGTAATCAATATAAAGTCACCATGTCCCATCCTTCTTCTGTACCGGAACAATTGGGCTCTCGCAAAGTGAGGATCTTGGTCTAATGTGTCCCTTCATAATTATCTCTTGGATATGGAGTTTGATTTCTTCATTCTCCATAATAGAACGCATGTAGATAGGGTCGTTAGGTAGAGGAGCATCGGGTGTCAAATAAATTGAGTTATTTACCTGACAGTGCATGGGCACCCCGGTAGGCGAGGAAAATATGTCATTGTTCTCTTCTACTATCTTGTCCACCTATTGTTGTTGTATAGAGAGACCTTGTGCAGAGGTTTTGGTGGTTGCAATGATATTTTGTTCACCTTTTGACCGAACCATAAAGAGGAAAAATCTCCTAGTCTAAGAGACCACCTTTCTACACTACTTCGTGGAGATCAAAGAGACTGCAATAGTTGGTGTTGTTTTTTCTTCATATGAGATATGATCGATATATTATTACAATGATGAGTGTTCCATATATAGGTAACATATGGTGACCAACCATGAAAGGATGCATCCCTTCAATAATCAATAACTATTTGTTATTATCATTTACTTATTATATATGATATTTAATAATCAATAATTATATTATTAATTATTATTCTAAGAGAATGTCTTCCCAACATTCTCCAAACATCAACACTCCCTGTCAACGAGGGAGACATTCTGCATAATGCCAAGCTTGTTTTTGAAGTATACAAACTTCACCCTAGACTCATGACACTTATCTGTCAGTCTTGAGAGACGTCTCTCTCCCACCTGAACTGAGGAGAAACTCCTTCTACAGCTCTCCCTATGAGCCAATTAACTCTCTCTAAGATCAGGCTCACTCTGGTTCCACATGTAATAAAATATAGCATGTTGATTCTTTATTATTCCTTGTCAAATCACCATGACTAGGACAAAGACCACACCAGGATCTTTCACTACAAGTACACACATGTGAGTGAATGTCAGCCTAATGATAACTAACTCATGGAAAGCACTTCAAGCACCTCAAGTCCATATTATTCCATGTCATGATCAAGGAAGGACTACGTATAGGCCCACTTACCACAAGTGCATCTTTATGATAAATGTATCTTATCTCCCTTGGTCCACAACCCAATCTAGGAGAAGGTCTACCAGATGCTAAAACATAACCACTCCCTATTAGCTAGGGAGGTATATTTCCATAGTAGTATACAACTACTCTCCATAGACACATAGTCTTTGCCAATGGTACACAACCACCATAGTAGCAAAAGGTTTGTCACACATGACACTCCCATGTGAACTTCTAGATGTTTTTTCCTCGAGGAACACTTAGGGTCAACTCCCCATAGTGTGTGACATCAAGGTCAACTCCCTTGACATGTCCTCGTGTTATCTCCACAAGGGACATTAGGATATAAGCCCAAACTTACTTATCCCTTCTCAGATAAGTGTCCTCACAGATAAACTCAACTCAATTCATAGAGGAGTACAATCTGGAGAATGTTTGTCACACATGGCACTCCCATGTGGACTTCTAGAGGCTACTCCCTCTAGAAACACTTGGGTCAACTCCCCATAGTGTGTGATGTCAAGGTCAAATCCCTTGACATGTCCTCGTGTGCTCTCCACATGGGGAATTTCCTCATGTTCTCTCCACAAGAGACGTTGGGATATAATCCCAAATGCACTTATCCCTTCTCGGATAAGTGTTATCACATATCAACTCAACTCATTCACATAGGAGTACAATCTAGAGAATGTCTCAGGAAGCTGCAAACATCAACACTCCCTCTCAACGAGGGACGCTTTCTATGCCATGCCAAGTCTGTCACGAAAGTACTTGATCTTCATCCTAGTTTGGTAAGAACATCAACAACCTACTCATCTGTAGGAAGGTACTTCATCAGTACTTCCTTCCTCTGTACGATGTCTCAGATGTAATGGTACTTGATCTCAATGTGGTTCAATTTGTCATGAAACAATGGATTCTCTCAGATCTTCACATAACTTTGGTTACCATAATGAATAATGGTGGAATTCAGCACATATTCAGATAAATCTGCAAGGATCTTGCGAAGCCACATTGCTTCACAGACTGACATACTTAATGCAATGTAATCTAATTTTGTTGTGCTCAAAGCCACATAATTTTTCTTCCTGCTACACCAGGAAACCATGGAAGATCCCAAAGTGAAGCAACACCCGAAGGCTCTCTTTCTATCCACTACACTCCCTGCCCAATCAGATTCAATATATTTCTACCATATCATATCAATACTGGAAGTATATCTCATACCATGACCAACTGTGCCTCGCAAGTATCTCAACACATGCTTCGCAGTAATCTAGTGTGTCTATCTCGGTTGACTCATAAATTGGCTAAGTGGACTCACTGCATAGAAAATATTTGGTCTGGTGTTAACTAGATACATCAATGAACCAATTAGCTATTTATAGAGAGTTGAATCAATTTCGTCAGAATCGAAAGAAGACACACTTAGTTTCTTCAGATTTGTCACCATTGGTGTAGCCACGGGCTTTAAGTTCAGCATCCCAAACTTCTTCAATATCTCAATTGTGTAATTCCCCTAAATCAGGAAGATCTCATCAGTTCTCTACCACACCTCTAGTCCCAAGAAATGGTGCATCATACCAAGGTCCTTCATCTCAAACTTAGAGGCCAACGCATACTTGCATTCAACAATAAGGCTCTCAGTACTGGTGAGGAATAAATCATCAACGTAGAGGACCAAAGTCAAGGACTCACCATTAACAGTCTTGTAGTACAGGTTAGGATCAACAACTCATTTGGTGAAGCCCAAAAATCATCAGGTGTCCATCAATCCTCACATTCCAAGATCAAGGTGGTTGCTTGATTCCATACAAGGCCTTCTTTAACCTACACACATGAGACTCCTTCACATGTATCACAAAACCATGTAGTTTCTCGATGTATACTTCTTCCTCAATCTCTCCATTGAGAAAGGTTGTCTTTACATCCATCTGATGTACTCTCCAACCCATGGATGTTGCAGGGGAAATAATCATTCGGATAGAAGTGTATTAAGCAACAGGAGAAAATGTATCCTCATAATCTATTCCCTCCACTTGAGAGAATCCTCTAGCAACAAATATCATTTTGTGCCTCTTGATGCTCCCATCAACTGTGTGTTTGATCTTGTAGATCCATTTGGAAGTCACTACAGACTTCCCCTCAAGTCTCGAAACAATATCCCACACATCATTCTTCATGATGGATTGATACTCCTCCATTATGACATCTCTCCATACTGGATGACTAGTTGCCTCCTCGTAACAGAAAGGCTCAAAATGAATGATGTGGCTCATAGTTATGGAATATCATGAATATATATGAGGTCTCTTTCTCACTTGGAAGGTACCACAAGGAGATGCATATAATTTTGCCTCCTGGAGAGTCTCACGATCCCATGTAGGTCTCTTCCGATGTACTACAATATCTCTGGGAACATCAACTGGAGCTACAGGATCAATTGGATCAATCTCAATGTGGGATCCTCTAGATATCTTAAAGGATACCTCCTCCTCAAAGGTAACATCTATGCTCACCTCAATCTTTCTCAGACTAGGGATGTAGATCTAGCATGCCTTTTAAGACTCATTGTACCCCAAAAATGTACCCTTTCTTCCTGAAGGGTATAGCTTGATCCTTTTCTCCTTGGGTACATGAATGTATACTTGACACCCAAATATCCTGGAGCATCCAACCTCAGGCTTCACCAGAATCATGTTCCTCAAAGTCTTATGAGGACTTATGTTCTGAAAATACATTTTAGTCATGGATTCCTTTGCCCATAGAAACATAGGTAAATGTTGATCATGCTAAGTCATGTTGGACCATACTTGATATATTGAGGTTCCCTCATGAAACAAATGTCTCACGAAGCTGAAAAACATCAACACTCCCTTTGGAGTTGGAGGTGACTCCTTCAATGTCTCTGCTCCCTTTGACACTAAAGGTAGCTATTCCTCCTTATCTGTAGGTACCTCAATCTTTTCTCCCTCTAGATGTAGTACCACTTCCCTCTCTGGGAGTGCCTCTACATACATTGGAACTGTTGCCATGCCTGCTTCCTCAACATCTCATGGCTCGACTCATGTACTGGGACTACTACATCTACTCCCTATGAGTCTCATAATTTGTTTTCCTCCTCTACTGGATCTACCATTGTTGTGCTACAACTAGTCTTGAGTTGTTGTATCCATGATCATTGGAATTGTCTCTGTTATCTGGCATGGTCTCGTCCTGGGAGGTACAATGCTCCTAGAGACTTCATGTCTCTAAGCATCATGTCTAGAAATCTCTCTCCTTGATGTCATGTTTGAAGGTATTTCCCTCCATGTATGCCTCATGAGACCTTCATTATGGCTCCTTCTCAAATATATTAACGGTGACCTTCTTGGAACAAGAAACAAGAACAACAAAAATCATCTCCTAGAGGAGATCAATTTATCTTATGCACAACTATATATAGTGACACTCTAAATAATATGTCTTCTACTATGACCAACACACATCCATCATATACTCAATGTCATATGGATACCAACACACATCCATCATATACTCGATGTCATACGGATACCAACACACATCCAACATATATTAGATGTCATACGGCTAGCAACACACATCCACCATATACTCGATGTCATACGGCTACCAACACATATCCACCATATACTCAATCTCATATGGCTACCAACACACATTCATCATATACTCGATGTCATATGGCTACGAACACACATCCATAATATACTCAATGTCATACGGCTAACCATGTTGATTTTCTAGTGTTAAATTAAACAAGAACAATTTTCCACAAGTGGTAATTACTTCCAATGATATACGATATTACTTTACTAAACACTAGAACGTCACTAAGTAACTCAGAAAATTTCAACTTCTTAGTCTCTTCCTTAGATCACTTATCCCATGTGTGAGAGAGAGAAAATATGTGTGTCTATTGTTGTGTCTTTCAAGTGTCTTTTTATAGTAATATTAGATTGATCCAAAAAATACAGGTCTCTTTGAAAAATTAAATTTAAAATCCAATTTAATTTTCTTTCTTATAAATAGTTGGAGAATACCTCTGTAACTACCCAAAGATTAATTTGGTTATAATCCATCCACATAGAATTTGACTTTGTTAAAATGTTCCTCCATAATTCATGCCATTCTTTGCATAAATATAGGTAGAAGTAAATATGCAATACATTCCTCATATTTAGGTAATTAGACTTTTTTACTAGAAATTATTGCCCCCCATAATTTATGGAATTATTTTTATAATTTAGGTAGGAATAAAAAGTAAATGTGTTGTACATAGAGATTGTAACAACCCCATAAATTTAACACTCCCAACATTTTACTCTACTCTCATTTTCATGGGCCCTCCTGTGGAGTCAATCCTAGTCCTGCTCTGATACCATGTTGTTTTTTCTTCATATAAGATATGATCGATATATTATTACAATGATGAGTGTTCCATATATAAGGAACATATGATGATCATCAATGAAAGGATGTGTCCCTTGAATAATCAATAACTATTTATTATTATCATTTACTTATTACATATGATATTTAATAATCAATAATTATATTATTAATTATTATTCTAAGAGAATGTCTTCCTGATGTTGTCCAAACATCAACAGTTGGGATTGCCTCTGGTACCCTATAGAGTTGATCTCCCAAAGTAATAATCACACTACGGAGCCTAGATTCATAAACATCATGACGCTTCCACATATATGGTTGTCCTAACAAAATCACAAACTTCAAGGAGGGAAACACCACACAATACCTCATCTTTGAAGGGTTTGAGGTCGTAGTGCAGGAGACATTGTTGGTGGATGCGTATGTATCATCCCTGGCTGAGCCAGTCGATGGTGTATGGTTGAGGATGAGGCATGATTATCAAGTTCGACCTCTTGACGACCTATGTTGAGACTTGGTTCTTCTGGATACCACTTACAACAATGAAATGGAGTGGGGTCCCCTTCACCCACATATGTGAGTGGAAGAGGCTCTCCCCTTCTTCAGGCTCCCCTGGTTCCTCTGGATGGACTTTTGTGGTAGGGATGGTAACACTAGGTTCCACATCAATGATCTATTTTCCATTTTTGTATTTTGAATCAGAGTCTAAGTCAACATCCAACCCTAAGGCTTTTGTCTCAACCAACAAAATTGTTTGGAGCAACATTCATCAGTATCATGCCAAGGGATTTTGTGGAACTCGCACCACTTTCCAGTATCTTTCTTCGACTGCCCATTACCCTTCTTTCTTGGTGGCTTGGACTGGTTGTCCTAGGGCTGACCATCAATTCTCTATCCTTTTCCTTGGGATTTAGGGCCACTCTTACCATTCTTCGGTTGTTGTGGATTTGCAAACCTGAACTCCCACTTGTTCTGCTACTTAAATTTATGCTCGATTTTGACAACATATAGATAAGCGGTTCCCAATGACGAGATGTCCAGAAACTCCATTTCGATTTGGATGTACCTATGTAGAGACCATGGTATTTTATCACCAGATGTCGCTCGGGGTATTTGATACCCATCTTTGTGCACAAGTTATGGAATGTATTTGTGAACTACAACACTGTTTGTCCCCTCTCTTGATGCAATGTGGTCCATCTCATGTATCGGTCGTCATAGTTTCCAATAGGGTAATATTGTTCCTTGAGGGCATAAACAAAAGCCACCCAAGGGGGTATTGGCCCAAAAATCGCAAAATCATCCTTGGCATGTTTCTCACAGTAAGTCTCCCACCAATATTTTACATGGGGAAGGGCCTTAAGGAGTGTGAAGGCAATTTTTTCATTATTGGAAAAATTTTGGACAGAGAAATAACCCTCTAGCAAACTTAACAATTTTTCCAAAGCATCGGAGTCTATGTGGCCTTCAAATAAAGGAATATCAAAGTCAACTTGTACCTTAAAGGGTGTCACACCTTAGAAGTGACTCTTGGTTGAAGGGGCCTCCATTGTTGTCAGCAGTCATCGAAGGATCTGGGCAAAATTATCCATCATCACCTTCCTCTGTCGCACGAGGGATTCCTCAAGAAATAGTTTAATAGGATATCATGCTCTGGCATCCCTCTTTTCTTCCACCATGGGAGGTTTCTTGAGTGGTTGAGATCAGTTTTCCTCAAGAGAAACAAGATCGAGAGCCAACTCTCTATACTCGGACCTTGTCGGGGACATGCACTAAGAACGACAAGGAGCAGACTGCTCTAATACCACTGTTCTGGATTATTTTGAGAATGACATGAAGGAAGAAATATAACAAAGATATAACAAGGAGCTACATAGAGATATTACAAGGAACATGGTAATACAGTAAAACAATAAAACTTAGATTCTACTAATGACCATCTGGAATATAAAACACGGTAAATGCAAAGCACACAAGCTAGCTAGAATGGCGGTAACTTATCTCTGAAGAGAGATGTGTTGGCTATGCTCATTCAAAAGAAGCTGATTAAAATGAGGCTCTAAAGGCCTTTTTAATATAAATCATAAATGATAAAACCCTAAACATCCAAAACCTTAACCCCAAAATATGAAATGCCAAAAGGTTTGTGGGCCTCCATGGGGGTAGTTGATACATCAACTTCCCGACGGTGAAAATTTTGCATATGATTTATGTTTCGGGCGATCGGTAACCCATCGGAAAGGTCTATATAAGGAGTAAACATTATGAATGACCTAATAGATCCCAACAGGGACGATATCTATTAGGCATTGCTAAGTCAAAAAAACTTTTTTTAGGGCCTCAAAATGGCCCCGGAAGTTTGGGACCCGAAAAAACTGTAGAAAATTTACCAAGATGGAAACTGTAATTTGAGCTAGTGGAATAGGTGGGCAGCCACCGATGCCCACCTGGATCAAAGCTACTCAGTTCCATTGAGAAATCATATTTTTGGACATCAATTTTAAGTTTAAAAAATACTCAATTTTTTTAAGATTGTATTTTTGTTGGTGGCTTCAATATCATAAGGAATGACTCTGAAAAAGAGGGGAAAATTTTGGAAGGGACCTCTTTCATGAAAAAATGGAGGAACTCGTTGAGGATTGGGATATGTTGGAAATTTACCAATAAAGTGGCAAGTTCACCTGGACAAATATGAGATATGGGCGTAAACACCTTGTTGCATGTCTAGATCAATTTATTGTTCATAGTAACTTTCTCAAAGGAATGCAGCTTTAAAAACTTACATCCTTCCCTCTATTATTTCAGACCATAAGCCCATCTCCCTTCACCTCCAATATTTTTTGAATTATGGACCTCTTCCCTTCCTATTCAACCCCCTATGACTCAATCATCAAGAAGCAATAAATATAGTAGAAACAACATGGAAAACATGGATCCCAGGTACTTGAATTTTTATATTGGAACAAAAGCTTATTATGGTAAAAAAATCACTTAAATGGTGGGAAAAAACTTATTTCATATCGCCAACAGAAGAAAAGTCAGTAATCAAAGGCAAACTAGATAGCTTTCAAAAAGATTTAGAGGAAAAATAAATCACTACCTAAGTTCAAAAAGAGGAAATAGATCTGCAATGCCAATATCAAGGATCTCTAAGAAAGGAATAAAAAAATGGTGTTTGAAGTCCCATAGCCTATGGCTTAAGGTCGAGGAAAAAAACAAAAAATATTTCCATAATCAAGCAAAATACAGGCAGTCCAAAAACGATGTGGTGGATATTCTACTTGAAGATGGAACAAATGTGATAGAATTTGAAGACATTAATAGGGTTGGTAGAAATCATCTTTCCGACTTGTACGCTCAACAAGAAGAGACAGATCAATCTAATATAATATACATGCTTGAACACATTCCCCCTATTGTTACAAATGAAAAAAACGTGTACCTCACTCGCCCTATTTATCAAGTTAAAATATTTGATGCCATATGTTTTTTTGAGTCAGATAAATCCGGAGGCCCATATCGGTTGTAGATTTCTTTCTACAGAGATTTATGGACCTTAATAAAGTATGATCTCAAGTGAATGCTTCGCTACACTCACCAAACCTTGATATATAGTGGGAACACTAATTCCTTTTTTTTATCCCTAATCCCTAAGGAAGCTAATCCCACCTCCTTTTCTATATTTTGTCCTATCTCCTTATTTAATTCTTCTTATAAAATCCTCACTAAAATCATTGCTTCCTGTCTAAAAACAATCCTCCCCAAAATAATCTCACCTAATCAGGGAGAATTTATGCATGATCGATAAATAATGGACAATATTATTTTGGTTCACGAAGCAATACATTCAAACATTAAAGCTAAAGGTATGGTTATCAAGTTAGATATGGTAACTCTTTTATCATGTCAGACATGGTTTTGTTTTTCATGTGTTGGAGAAATTTGGGTTCAGCATCAATCTAATAAAGTGGGTGGCAGCCTATATTTACAGTCCCTGGATTGATCCTTTAGTGAATGTGAGACTGTTGAGATCATTTATTGCTTCTGAAATTTACTTTTCTTTTCTATTTTCCCAACTTCCTTTTTTCCATTTATTTTCCCTCTTCTATACCTACCCTTATTCCCCTTTTTCTTCTTCCCTTCTTTTATCCCTTTCTAGTTACCATACTTAGTCACATTTCAAAAATAGGCGGGTTAGTGGGTAGGCGGATTCACGGGTCCTCATCCCCATCCATGTTCCTATGTCATGAGTCTGACCGACCGCCTTGTTATAACATACTTAACCATTTTTTAAACTTCATGGGTTCACAGGGTCAAGCCTTCATCTTCCAAGTTCCACGATCTCCACTTTACACCCAAAGTTTTGTGATCTACATTATGACTGTCAGACTTGTTGTGGGTACTGAGCCCCTAAATATTTCATTTCTCCTGTGTACAAATCCGACTGACCACTTTGAAACACTTGGCTTATTTTTTATCATTCACAACCGCGGGTTCGCGGGTTCACAAAAGGATCCATTTTCAAAATTGCTCTTGTCTGTACCCTCCATCTTCATGTTTTTTCCAATATGCATTAACTGTGGTTTAATGCTAATAATTGATCATGCAGGTTCTCAAAAGATCATCATTAATAGTGAAGGGATCCAGGAGATTTTTCATTAAATTGCAATAAATCACGATTTTCCAAAGGTTATATTATTGTTATCTCTCTGAAAGGATTCATTTCAAGTTATTATCCAGTTGAAAGAACACTCTCGTCAACATATCGCAGTAGTAGTTAGACAACAATTATGTGGTGATACTTTGAATATTTTTGGCCATGAAAAATAAAACTTTCAGTGGTCCAGAGCATATTTATATTACTCATCTTCTCATGCACAAAAAGATGTAATATGAACATCCAAAATTTCTCACGCAGGGTGTGTTACTGATGTATTTGACTGCAAATAACTTGTTGCATGGTGCGTTTAGAAGTACGTGTCGAGCCAACGAATTATAAAACTCCAAGATCATTCCCCCATTTCCCTTTCACCGCAATTTTTTCATAAGATGTTGACGCTCTCAAAGCCAACACTTACCTTCAAAGGAGAAGACTGCAGATATTTTCTGAAGAAACGTGACAATGGCTTGGATCTCTTACCTGATTTTTGGAGAATCTCGCATCTGTTCTAGAAGACATAACTAGGATTCAGGTCAACTCTTTTAAAAACCCATTTCGGGAAATCGCTTGGTTGCTTACCAACTTGACAGGTCAGGAAAGCATTGCTACCATTTCGCGCATGATTCTTTATATTTTATATTTTATAGTTAAAGCACGGGCTATCTTTGACTGGGGAAAATCGATTTCCATTGAAATCTCATCCCAGTTATCACATTACAAAAGGGACAAGAAATTCCTTATGGCTTCCTATTTGGTATTTGTGATAGTGTATTGCTGTCAATTTCCAAAATTGACTATGTGTAAGAGGGTGAACTGTGAAATAGATCTAGTTTCCTTCCAGTATCAGGCCTTGTGGAGACACAAGACTTCTCTATATTTTTACGAAGTTTCCAATGATTTTGTCTCAATTCTCAAAGGATTGTTGTTTGGTAAAAATACCCCCAGGATATATGACCAGGCTAATAAATTCTTGGAGAAAAAAGGAACGATAGAATAGATGGAAAATCACGGTGTCATCAGCATATTTCGTTCCAAAGAAAATCCCTCTTTTCATCCATACCATGTATCTGATAATTTTTTTATTACGGAAGTGGCGAGGCAATACAAAAAAAAAACAATTTTCTTGGAATATCAAGAATTTGCAAGAGAGGAACTCAAGGTTTTGAAACAATGGCGGTCGGTTAGGGCTTCAGGCAATGGTGGAGGTCGAGCCTGGCAGTCGGTGGCTGGGAACGGATTCGGCTTCTAGTCTTCCTTGGATGAGAACAGGAGAGGGCGGCGAATTTCGGCAGGGGACTCGTGGAAGAACCATTTTCTTTTGGGTTTGGATCGGGTTCTACTTGGAAGACAAATTCTCCTTGCATCCTTTGTTTTTGGCCAGATCGGTATGGAATCGGGTGGAGGGTCGATTTCAGGCGTCGTGGTGGGTGGACCAGTTTCTGGGGCCCCAGATAACCCTGTCACTATTTCATTGGGATTAGAAGAGATGAACCCGGAAGGATTAAAAGATCCTCTGACATCTGGCGTTTTACTAGGGAATCACACCTTGCCTGATTTGTCTTTTTGAGTGGGCTGACCTTTGGACCATTGGCGACAACTTTGGTGGGTCTCGAGGCTGGACTGAAACCGATTCCAGGACTGTCAGAGGGTTTATTTGAGTGCATCGGATCTGAGCCTGGGGCTATATTTAATGCGGTTTTTGGGGCCTCAACACATAAAGATTTGGTGGAGGACTCGAGAGCCCACTTCTCACCCTCAGAGCTCCTCAAAGATCAGGGTTATTTCCTATAACCGGCGATGATGGTTGGTGCTTACTTGAGGGAACCTTATCCTAGTAGGGTTTCCAACCATATTGAAACTCCTCCAAGCCTGGGTTCCAAGGGCTTGGCAAAGAGGGGAGGTCGAGACCACCCGAAGGATATTGGGGATTCAAAGCACTCTGCCCCCAAGAGTTCACAGTGCGCATGGGAATGAACTGATCCAGACTATTTGGTTTTTGGAGAAGACATTGCTATGGATCGCATGGTCGAGTTCTCCAAACTTGTTGTAGTTGGGCAAGCAAGAGGCAAAAGTTTGGGAACCGGCTTTCTTCGCTCTTGGGTGGAAACTTCCTAGGGCTCAAAACGTTATTCCTTTCCTAGCATTCGGTTCTTAGCCAGGGGTTGGTTCTATTTTGTTTACAAGGCCTCTTCTAATGTGGACTGGGTACTCTCTAAAACATGGACAATGGTTGGCACCCCTATTGCTCTTAAGCATTGGACCCAAAACTTTGATGCTAAAAGGGAAAGAGTTGATGTAGTTTCGGTCTCGGTCCAGTTATCGGGCCTTCCTATGCATTTTTGGAACCCTGTGCACTTCTCAGCCATTGGTAGTAGACTTGGCGAATTCCTGGAGGCTGACTACTCTTTTGAAGAAATGGGGCTTATGAAAGTAGCCAGGATCTTGGTGCATTTGGACCTCCAGCCGGGACTTTTAAAGGAGATGAAAATAAAGACATCCTCTGGCACTTTTCTTCAACCCCTAGACTATGAAGGGATTCCCTTCAGATTCTATAGATGTCATGCATATGGGCATGGAGTGGTGGACTGCAAACTCCCTTGCAAGAGAAATTTTAGGGGTACCTCGGATGTTGGATCAGGCCCAGGGCTGGACAGAGCGGGACAGGACTACGGGGTCACTAGTGGCAGACTGGCATGGATCTCACCGGCTGAGGAGTTGAGTAGTTCAAGCAGGCAACATAAGTCACCCCCCGTGGGTCCTTCTTCGGTGGATAGAGACCCGACCCTCACAAAGGCTCAGAAATCTTCTTGGCAAGCTTGTCCAAGAACTCATTTAACACCGGGTAAGCATCAATTCTCTTTTCCTTTGGCTGCTTCTTCTATTTTTTATTTGGCACTTCCTTTGGCCACTCTGGGACTAGATCTCCCTCCTTCGTTGGGGCTTCCTTCTCCCTTTCCACTTCCCCGATCTGTGTCAGCCTTTTTCTCCCTCCCTTCTGGAGCTCTTTTCCCTTCTCTGATTAGCAAACCTTTTGCTACTCAGGGTCAAGTGTCTTTTGTCAACTGTTCATGCGGGGACCCCTTGGTTTCGTCGACCCCTGTGATTTCTTCCTCCTCTTTTTCTTTACCTCTGGAGACTAACTCTCCCCTACCCTCCCCTCCTATTCCTCCTGGTGGATCCTCCTCTCTCTCTACTTTTCATTCTTCCTCCAATTCCCAATCTCCTGAGTGGTCCAGGATCCGTTATACCCTTCGCAATAGGGCTATATTCTCTGAAACTCCAAGAGGTTGCACTGCGGATGAACAACTTGGGGTTGGCTTGGGGTCTTTTACTCGGGCCTTGTCTTCCACGTGGGGATGGGGCAGACATTCACACTTTCTTCTAGCCCAAGACAGAGTCAAACTCGATGTTGTTTCGGGGAGACAATCCTCCATTGAATGGGAACTTAGAGCAAAGCAACCCCGGGAGATGGTTACCTCATTAAAATTCTCTCCCTCAACTGCAGGGGTTTGGCGATCCCGGAAAAAAATCGTCCCTAAAAAGACTTGTTTCTGTAAACAACCCGGACATAATCTTTCTCCAGGAAACCATGGGAGTCAATGAGGTAGTGGTACGCAGGGATGATTTAATTTCGTTCATGGGCTAATTTTCCATGGTTTTTCCAAAAATGAGATTCGTTATTTTAAAAATGATTCGCCCAAATTCTATAGGATAAAATTATTTTAGCTTGAAAATCTCCAAAATTTTATAAAAACTATATAAAATCCTTAGAAATTTGAATTTTTTACAAAAATGTCACCAATCATTTATAGTTGGCGTATGAAGGATTAGTAAGATTCGCCAAGGTTTCTACATTTTAAAAGAAATTTTCCATCCTTAAAATCATCCCTGGTGGTACGTTCCTTGGAAACACTTCTTCTAGGTTGGTCGTTTCTGGTGGTCGATGCCAAAGGACGCTCTGGGGGACTAGCCACAGGCTAGAAACACAAGAGTGGCAGATGTGATAATGTTTGGGGATTCAACTCGGGGATTGGGCTCATTTTATTCTCTGAGGAGCTAGGGCGTACCTTGGTGCTCATCAATATTTATGGTCCCTATGCTGAGCGGAAAAGATAATGGGATTCTCGTGCCTTTTTCCCTTGGATTTCTCAGGCAGGGGTCATTCTGGGAGGGGACCTAAATTTTTCCTTGGGAGTGACGGAGGTCTGGGGCCCCCGTTCAACTCTGGATCCCTTGACTGACTATTTATTGCATTATCTTGATACCTTGGGATTGTTGGATATGCTTATGGTAAAACTACAGCCAACTTGGAGGAATTTCAAGACTGGTGATGCTAGAGTATCAAAACGATTGGACCGCTTTCTACTGTCGGTGGACCTAGTGGACTCCTTGGGATTTGCACATCAATGGGTCGCTAGTGAGGGAGAATCTGATCATAGCCCAATTATTTTGGAATTAAGGGGAAACACCAAACGCACACCCAACCCCGTCATATTATTCGAAGGTTGGCTAAAGGATTCTGAGTATCAGTCCTTAGTTCACAATTTGTGGGTTCCCATTGGACCCCTACAAAAATCATATGCAGCAATTCTTTTTATGGAAAATATAAAGAAAGTTAAACAATCCACCATCCTATGCGCTCATGAGAAAAGACAAAAACATGATCAGGAGCTTCTCTCTCTTGAAAAAAAGATTTTGGAATGGCAGGCAAAACCTGATATCGGCTTCAGTTCCAGGGAAGAACTCGCTCAAGTAGAACTTCGGCGGAGACATATTTTGGCTGATAAGGAAGCTTTATGGTGACTAAAAATTTGGGCTACTTGGCTCGCCTGTGGAGATGAGAACAAAAAATTCTTCTATAACTTTGCCAAAGGTAGGAAATTGAATAACACCATTTGGGGTCTCACTCAATGGGATGGACAAGCGATCAACTCATTTGAAGGGCTCTCAACTTTGGGGATCTCTCATTTTAAAGACTTATTTAAAGCATAGTCATGCTCCTCAATTGAGGAAATTGTGAAAGCAGTTAGATTCTTTCCACGTTTTTTGGAGGAAGAGGAGAGGGAGTCTCTAATGGCTCTGGTCACTGAACAAGAATTACTAAATATCATGAAATCCTTCCAGAAAGGGAAGAGTCCAGGTCCAGATGGATGGTCGATTGAATTCTTTCTGGATTTCTTTGATTTATTAGGGAACGATATACTAAAATTGGTGGAGGAATATTGGCAAAATGGGCGTATTCATGAACCCTTAAATGCCACCTTTATAGCCTAATTCCAAAGACTAATAATCCATCTACTTTTGATGACTTTCGTCTGATCTCTCTCTGCAACTGCATCTATAAAATAATTTCAAAAGTCATCATCCTTCGTCTAAAGGATACTCTTTCACGGCATATCTTGGGGGAACAATTTGGGTTTCTGAAAGGTAGACATATCCATGAAGCAATCAGAGTGGCACAGGAAGGCCTACATAGTATGAAACAAAAAAAACTCAAAGGAGCAGCAATAAAAATTGATCTCTCAAAGGCTTTCGGTAGGGTAAACTGGCTCTATATTCGCATGTTGTTAATTCATCTTGGATTTGGAGTAGGCTTTACAAATTGGATAATGGCTTGTTCATCCTCAGTTTCCTTCTCTCTCCTAATCAATGGCTCAGCCAATCCCTTTTTCAAGGCGGAAAGAGGGCTCATACAAGGATGCCCCCTTCTCCACTTCTCTTTCTACTAGTTGCGGAATGCCTTAGTCGTTACTTAAACGAAGCCAAATCTGATGGGAGCTTCAGAGGCATCAAAATCTCTCAGGGATTTTACATATCACACTTACTCTTTGTTGACAACATATTAATATTTTGCGATGACTCAAGGCAGGATATTGAAAAACTATGCAATGGTCTACTACTCTTCAAACACGTCACTGGCATGGAAATAAATGAACTAAAGTTAAGTGTCACTCTCTCTTCTTTGGATGAAGAGGAAACACTTTACATTTTGGAGAGACTTCCCTTTCAAGTCATGGATATTGATGAAGGGTTGAAATACCTCGGGTTCCTATTAAAACCAAATGACTACAGGTAGATCGACTGGCGGTAGCTTATAGAAAAATTGGAGAAATGGCTCAAATGTTGGAGCCATCGATGGCTCTCAAGGGCACGGCGGCTAGTAATAGTAAAGTTAGATTTTAGAAGCTATTCCGGTCTACTGGATGTCTTTGGCCTGGATTCCCAAAGGCACTCTAGACAAACTAAGGAAATTGTGCTTTACTTATCTTTGGCAAGGCAATAAGGACAAAAAAGTATTACCCTGGGTTCACTGGGATCAGATAGCAAATCCAAAGGCCCTCTGTGGATGGGGTCTGAAGAATATTTTCTTCTTATCTATAGCTCTTGCGGAAAAAATCACCTGGCGGATAATAAAGACTACTAGTCTCTGGACCCAGGTAATCCATCAGAAGTATATTGCTCCACTTTCAATTTTATATTGGGTCCGTTCCTCAAACAAGTCTTCTACAGGGGATTATATTATATGGAAGGCTTTGATTAAGGCTTTCGCACTAGTGGGTGTTAGGACCACATATTGTACCCTTTTTGCCCATACTTTTTGCCATTGTTATACCCTTCATCACCTGTATTTAGACTTATACTATCATTCCACCTGATCATTCCAAGGTACACAACGTCCTTTCTCATTACTACACGTTTA